>JANHGN010020310.1:0-39647 GCA_024605025.1 Megaceryle maxima | reverse complement strand
ATACATATATATAAAATCACTATCAAACAAAACATCCTGCTTGTCAACTCCATCCTCTCCCTGCTGCAGCTCCATGGCAGGAGATTGGCACAGCACGGTCCAGCTTGCAGCCGCCCGCCTTGCCCCATAGCTGGTGGGGGGGCAGGGAAGACCCTGGTAGGAGCCAGCTCGAAACCCTGGGCTTTTGTCCTTCCTGACCATGAAACACAACAGCAAAAGCTTCGGAGCTGAAGCGGAAGGAAATCCTCTCTGCGGGGTTTTCTGGCAAGGCAGCCACCAGCGGAGGGCTACTCTTTGTTCCCCTGAGGAGCTCTGCAGCCAAAATCCCAGGGTGAGGGATCCAGGCCAGCCCAAACTCACATCCCAGCTCCCTCATTTCCTCACATTTTTGTCCTCTTAATGCTCTGGTCACCCAGTGTTGGAGCCACTCTTGGCAATTTCCCGGGCTAAGCTGCCCAACCAACTGCAAGCTGAGCATTTTCTTTGAGGGCAAAGCAGCATATGGCTGGTGCGTGCGCCTGGCTCAGAGCACAAGCTGCCTCCTCTCCTCCTGACAGGCTGGATCCTCCGCAGCCCACATCTGATAGGAAAACATTTAATTTGAGCAGAGCTGAAGAGTGGTTAAGATGATCTATGGAGAGCAAAGCCCCAGGGCCCTGAGCAGACACTGGTGGTGGCCTGGTAATTTTATATGTGCAAGTTTCAAAGCGATGCTGGGCTGGCAGCTTGATTTGATCCCAGGATCAGGGCGAAGTTGCATTTGTCTAAGCATACAGATAACAACAGAGGCAGCAAATCATGCAGGGAGGATGCTACAGGACAGGCTGGTCTATCAACACTATGGGAATGTCTTTTATAAACCTCCTTTCCAGGTGTTCCTCAAATTGCATTCAACAGGTCAAAGATGATGCAGAATTTAAGGATGAAGCATCATAGTCTGACCTGGAAAATACACCTCTCTGCATTTCCAAATGTTTTGGCTTTCTTTTCCCACCTGCTTACCTTTTAAAAGGCAGCTTACATCTGAGCATTATAAGGTACTTCATTAACCATTTTTCTCCTTGCTGTTCTGTTTTAGGCCAAGCAGTTTTCCTTTACCCCCAGGAGAACGGGGGCACGGGGCTGGCATAAAAAATGGATGCAGAATTTTGAATCCACCTTCTGTTACCTGTTTGCACTGGCATTTTTTCACGCTTTTCTGGTAGACAGCAAGAGAAATACACAAACAGCAGTGAGGACAGAGGGAGTTAAAGCATTTGTGGGAAAAATTTAAGACACATCTAGAAGTGTATCATACATGGCCTCTATAAATCACACCCCCAAACGATTAGCACTGAGTAAGAACCAGCTATATAAACACAAAGGTAATAAGAAAAAATAATAATTTGCCTCTCTCTATGGGGAAGGGATATTTTTCCATCTGTTAGAGGAAAGGCGAGGGGTGGGGTGGCCAGCTGGGATGTTGACTCAAAGTTCAGGGTCTCTCTTGGTCCCAAGTCTCATCTGTCATTGGAAGCAGGGTGGCCGCCAGTATCGCCACACGTGACAGCCCGAGTTTCCTACCCACCGCCTTTGCTTCTCCTGCTACCATTCCCTCGAAGGCAGCCGGCGTTGCACACTGGTAGTAACCTCGAGGTCAGACACCTTCCAATCCCGCATCATTAAGAAACAAACACTTCTGAAAAGCCCCGAGTTTACAGAGTTCCCACCAAACACGAAAGCCTTTTAAATCTCCAGGGAAGTCAGGACTTTTTTTTTTTTTTATGCACACAGGGTGGTATTAGTGTGGTTTCTGTTTTGTTTTCAGCGGTTAATCTGAAAGGGAACCTTACACAATCAGACCAACAAACTGCTGGAAAACAATAGAGTTATTTGTTAGCACTGTAACACACCCAGGGGAGGGAGGGCTTCGGGATGCCGCAGCGCCCAGAGCCTTGCGAGCAGTGACCTTCCTGGGGCCTGTCAGCACCGGGACATCCCCAGACTGGCAACATGAAAGACCCTTGTAAATCAACCAAGACATCTGCAAATACCCTCCTGTGCCCACTGCTGCCGAGACACCCACTGGCTGGGAAACCTGCTTGTTACACAGCATCATTTGAAATGCAACAGCTCATCCACAGCATCGCTGCTGACACTTCATCACAAAAACCTCCGCTCAGCTCAACGCTTGCATCACTGCAAGCCCTTGGAATATTTAAAAGCAACTACTTTCCTCCAAGCTGATCTCAGGAGAGGGTGCACTGGTTGGTCTGGCCCTCCCTACAGCCACATCCATCCTGGTGTCTCAGAGCCGACGGCGCTGAATCTCACTCTGGCAGTATTCCTGGTTCACAACCCATGGAGGATTTTCCTGCAAAGGTTACACAGCTGCAGAGATAGAAAGGCCATAACCACAGCCCCAGCGCCTGCTCGCAGCCCACGCTGCCGGGGCAGCTCTGGGCTCTGCACACGACAGGCAACGGGCTCTGCTCGCAGCTCCGAAGGGCAGCGCAGCTCCAGGGATTTGCTCCATAACCACACTCTCAGGTCAAAATATGCCAGGAGCTCACCAGACCCAGGCACTCTCAAGCTCCAGCTGGAAAGAGCAATCCCCACCAGTGAGTACTCAGTTATCCTGTTCCTCCTGAGTTTTTGGGCTGGAAGGGGGTCCCACAGCCCACACCAACCCAGCGCAGCCACAGCACTCACGAGTAATTTCTCCTCTGGAGCCATAAAGTCCATCCTGCACAAACATCCTGCCTCCAGAACTGCTCTGGGCTAAACCACCAACAATGATGCTGCTTTCAGAGCCTCTGTGTCCTCTTAACACATTCACAAGCACAGCTGAGCCCCGGAGCTGCAGTGGCCTGGAGCCAGCTGAGTGCCCTGTGAGACCATCAGACCAACTCGTGACACAGGCAGGATACATGTTTAGGTCAGGCTGCCTAGAAAACACTCTCCTGTCAAGCACTTGTCCTCTTGCTCCTCCTCCCCAGACCTACACTCAGCCCCTCAGAAGAAAGGCTGCACGGGCTGGAACCATAAACCCGCCCAACACCGAAACACTGATCTCTGAACAGGGAAAGGCCACTGAGAGTCCCACATTTGCAATTCATCACCTGCACACATTACAAACCAGCACAGAACAAAGCTGACTGTGGCTCAGATCCACCAACATCTCAACCACAGCATGACCAGCAGGCGGGAAGTTGGAGAAGCCACTTCCCCATGTGACTGCTCCTTCACGGACGAGCCTTCCCATCAAGCTGTGAAGCTGGTGGCATTAGCTACGAGGAGAAGGCAGAGGGACACAGAAATTAGGAGGAAAGAGATATGGTTTGGGCTGAGCATGGAAGCAGAGTAGGGAGTTGCTTGCAGAAGCCATTTCCAGCTGCTGGGATAGGGAGGGATACCAGTGCCAGGTGACCCCGGAGGGGGCCTGGCAGATGGGGCTGAGGAGACATGGGGTTTACACCACACACACATGGTGGGCCAGGTGCAGGGCAAGCAAGGGAACCCGATCTGTCCCGTGAAACCCAGCACCGAGGCACAAGAGGCCCCCAGCTTGGCTCCAGAGTCACTGACCAGGGAGGAACAAGACAGGCTGGGGATCCCTGTCTTTATTTTAAGGCTTGGGCTGCATGTCTTGCAACTGCTGAACCAATTAAAAAGACAAACTGGAATGGTGACAAACCAGTAGCAAGGTCAAAAGCTCCAGCTACATCCCGACTTAACTGATGGAAGTAACAAAATACAGTTTCTCAAAGGGGCGAGAGCCCGTGAGTCAGCAGATGGATGAAACATGCACGGGGAAGGGAGAACCAACCCCTGGTGCGAGTGAGCCTCGGGCACAGTGTCCCTCCTGCTGCCCCAGCACGGCACGAAGGCAGCACAGAGAGAAGAGAGGCTGCTGCCAGGAGCCGATGACAACGCGAATCCCGTGGGTGCGTTCAACATGTCAGATAAGACGCGGTGTATTAATTCCCTCTGCTGAGAGCCAGCCCCAGCTGGAAGAAGAGGCTCAGAAACAGCAGGATTCAGTAAGTGGGGGTGTCTGGTGCCAACTTTGCCACCGAGGCTTCAGGTCAATGGTGAACCAGGAGGTGACGCAGGGGGCTGGACAGCAGGAGTGCTGCCTCATCTTTTTTGGTGGGAATAAGGGAGATCCTGTGCAAAGCAAATTGCTGATCACATGTTCTTTAATAAAGCACCAAAGACTGCTGAGTGCTGGCAGTGACCTTCCTCAGATGTGGCTGTATGTGCCTCAGACATAGCTGTTACTACATTCAGTTTGTAAAAACACTCTGGGACGATAAAAATCACTCCAGATACAGTTATTAAAACTGTTTCCAGGAAATCTATCCATGGAGACAGAGAAAGTCTGGTGGTGTTACAAGAGCTTCAACTAGAGAAAGACCAAAGTTAAGGAGGAAGTTTTGCTTCCTTGTCTTTACAGCAATAAAAAGGAGCTGCACCAGGGGTTTATCCACTTCTGTAACATACAGAACAACCACTGGTTTCTTCAGAGAGGAGCCTGACCTGAAATGGGCAGAAAATACTGGACAAGTCATCTGGAGTTGAAGGCTTTCTGCCTTAGTCAAGATCTGGATTTGTTTGCGTTCTCGTTTTTTTCCTGTTGCATTCCATGATTACTGACCTTCCAGAAGAAGATCCCAGGCTAACAAGTGCTGCAGGAACAGAGATTTTATCCAAGAGCCCAAAGCATCGTGGGAGCACAATCTGCCTTCCCTGCCCCACTCCAGCCTCAGTGGTAGGAAGCAACGTGTTTGGAGTTGGATGAGCCATGGGAAACACAAGCAAATCATCTGCTGGTGTCCAAGTGGCTTTTTCCAAGGCTCTGCCACAAAGTTTCAGTCTCGTCCCACCCCCCCCTTCCCCACCCCTGGGTCAGAACTGATTAAATGCAGCCACCGAGTCAAACTCCAGAACACTCATCTCGTTTGGCAGCTCCGCGCTTCGTCCGCCAGCTCCAAGATCTTTCCCCTCCTCTCCCTCCTTCTTGTTCAATTATCTTGCTTCATCTCTATTCCGTTTCCAGGAACACTTAGCAACAGGCTCTTGCAATCAGCCACCAGCAGGCGAGGATCTGAGGAGACTCTGCAGTAACGATGACCTTTTACTACACTCATGCAAATTTTAAAGCAAGTATGTGAACAATTTGCCTTTTAAGTATCCTCTGGTTACATTCTCCAGGAGTTAATTCTCTTTCTCTCCTTAGAGACATCAGAAACACCAGATTTTATGATTTTACACTAATGAGAACAAAACCTGCAGCTTAATTCCAGTTTGCTTTGTGGATTTTTTTTCTTTATCTCATACAGCGTGCAGACTCTGAACGGGCAAAAATTAACCTGCACTACCCACCCCTGGCCAAGGCCGCAGGTCTGCTCGGACACCGCTTGCTCATGCCACCAAAAGCCAAGCATGGACTTCAGGGTCTATCCCCAGCAGCCAACAAACCCTTCCTGAGATGCTGTTGCTTCTCTTTGTGAGTGGCTTTTATGGATCATCTTCAGACAATCTCATTCCAGGACAGCCAAAGGGTATGATGCCAGGAGCCAAAGCAGCATCCCAAGGAAAACAAGCCAGTTGTGATCTCCGTGATTAAAGCCAAGGCAGCAAATAAGAGAGTAGTTAAGGACACTCATTTCCATGGGACACAGAGAGCTCCTGACATATCCAGGGACTTTGGCAAGTAACAATGGTCTCCCCCAGGGTCTCTCCACCTCCAAAACAACACACTGACCACCATGAGGCTCTCAGAGGCAGACAGCACTGAGGCCTCCACAGATAGTAAATATTTAATGGGTTAATAATAAGCTTGGTTTGGGCAAACCACAACAGCAAACTCACAGCAGCCATTTTCACAGCCACCTCGACGGGTGCTGGCAGCTGACAAGCCGACCAAGCAGCAGCCTTGTGTTTAAACCAAATTTAAACCAAACCCCCAAAGCTTTCCAACACTTTCCATGTCACTCAGTCATTTTCCCACATACACAACCAAGTTTGGAGATGCCCAGAAAGCGTGCACACCAGGACAGCCTGTGCAGCTTGCGGGGTACTGGGGCATTCCTACACTTAACTCCTTTCTCCCGAGATGAATGCTTTGTGTTTGGAATCAAAAAATCCTGTATTTCTTGCAGAGACTAGAAGCTGGAGGGAGGGAATGGGTGAATGCCAAGGCAGGCAGGCAGCTCACTTCCTTCTGAGTGGTGTTCATAAATAGAGAAATAATATGCAGTGCCCTACTGTGGGGGAGCAAAAAAAAAAAAAAGGCTTACAGATCCTTGATACTTCAGATGATCTTAAACAGCATAATCTACTTTTTTTTTCCCCTTTAAAAAATGAAAAGTCTGAATAAGCATGTCATTGATCTGACTGCTGGGAACAGCATCTGGAACATCAATCTCTGCCTGAGACTGCAGGAGAGCTCAAAGCAGCCAAGGCTGCCCTTGAACCAGATGCCGCTCACTCTCACAGAAACGCTGTCGATCTGTGTGAAAATGATTAAGCAAAATTGCTCCCTCTTTTTTCAACTTTATAACTCAAATCTGTTTTCTCTTAGAGGACAGATGCTCATTACAAACCCACAGCACATCAAAGAGCAGGAAGGGCAGGAAGGCAGCCGCCCTGCCATGCACCGGAGGTCCAGTGCCCAGTGTCCTGCCCAACCTTCCTGCACCCACCAGCTCCTCCCCACCCTGAAGCTTTTGGCTCAGGGTAAAGAGCTGAGTAAGTAAAAAGGCCTCTTAAAGCTTCGGTCCCCTCTGGGTGACACTACGAAGGACGCCAGCCAGGGGCTCTTCCAGCAGCAGCGATGTGTTTCTGTAGGGAATTCTTTTGGTGCTTCAGAATTCAGCTCCAGCTACCAGAAGACCCCAGGGAGCCCCATTTGTTGGGTGCAAAGCTGAGCATTTCTCCAATGCTCCTTCTCCATCAGCGCCTGAGCGTTCAAAGCAGAACACAAGGGACAGGCCACCCCCTGCCTGCACCCAGATCCAGCCAACACCTCCTTCAGATGCTCATTAACAAAATGACAACATCAAGAGTGCACTGCACAAGGGCATGGGTGCCAGGAGCCTCTTGATCGTCCCTGAGAGGCTGACTGGAGAGGCAGGAGAGGGAGGACTTGCCAAGGCAGGGCAGCTCCAGGGCAGGGACAGGAGCTGCTGAGCAGAGCCAGCCCCACTCCTGCTCTGCCCCAGCACAGCAGCTTCACATCTGCCACGTAAGCTGAGTCCTACTTATCCTGTGCATGGGTGCCAAACAGCAACACCTTTCATCTTACCTCAAACAGGGCTTTTTTCTCATGAACAGAGCAGAACACTAGGGCTCCAATACAGCCATTTTACCTATCCAAGGGTCTCCCATCTTCAACCCTGCAGGCAGTTTTGGTAACTCCACTTTTACAAACAGAATCCACTAAACAGCTAAAGGACAACGATGCTGAGGTAGCCCCCTCACCATCACCGCACTGCCTTTGCTCTCAAGAGACACCAGCCTGAAAATCCTCCTTCCTAGCAATACACCCCACCTACGTCTTCCCAAAACAGGCAGAATGTTGTTCACTTTCCTGGAAACTTCTCCCTGCAGATCTGAATCTGGGATGCAGATGAGATTCATTCCTTTTCTATAAAAATGTGCACAAAGAATGGCAAACAAAGACACTAAGATTCCAGAGATTGAACCCAAGCACCACCACGCTGCCTCTTACCCAAAGCCTCCTTTGTCCTGGTTTTACTCTTGAACTCTATGGGACAATATTCAGATCTACAACTCTTAATCTGTGCCAGCTACAGCAAACACCCAGCTCAGGCAGGCTTAGCAGGATGGGACCTAAGGGTCACCAAACCCTGGGCATTTAACACCACACCTGATGCAAACCCCTGTCCTCAGAGAGGAAAAGCAAGTGACCAATGAGAAGCCTCATCCTCAGAGCCCTTCTCATTTATTCTAGTTCTAAGAGCTCAGAAAGCTCAAGGCAATCATTCACCGGCTCAGATACTTAAGGAGGAGCGTGGGGAAGGGCATCTGGGAAGCAAGAAGCATGAAGCCAACTTCATCCAGGATACAAGAGAGGGAGGACACAGACAGACTCTTAAACTTAACAGCTTCTTCCAGGCAGCCCATTGCCTCATCATGTTAATCTTTGACCACCAAGAGATGAAAACAATTCATCTTCATTCCCTGCTCTTCCTGAGGAGTTATAAGAAATAAAACTAAAACAAAGCTGAATGTTATGCCCCTTCTCAGCCCATCTCCACCTGACCTGGACTTTCTCACCATCCCTTTTTCTAGCAGAGTGTTTTGGCTAAAGCTCTGCAGAGGAAAACTATGTGAGCAAGCTAGTTAAAAATCCAGTACTTTCATGTTTATACAGCCAGCTAAAGCAGCACACTACAAAGCCCTTTATTCCAAGTCTCTGCTGACAAGCTAGCACTGATAAATTACAGAAATCACCCTGGAATTAGGATGCACAGGGGAGAAAAAAAAAAAAAAAGAATCTGTTCCCTAGATGGGAAATAAGGACTCGGAAACCCAGGACTGGAGAACAAGTCTGTACAAAAGTCACCTCAAGATTAGGAGGCAATTTGTTTATACTAAAAAGGAAGAGTAAAAACATCTGAAGATGTAGACAGGATCCCTCCACATAGTTTCCAAGAATACACCAGGTCCAGAGATGAAGACAGAGGTACCTCAAAGGCATCTCTTCTTCCCAGTGTCCCTATTTCCAGAAGAAGCAATCTGGAAAAAGCCCCTTTGTGTTGGCGAGCAGCACAAGTGGCTACAAGCACAAGAAGAGATGCTTCCTGGGCACAGAGGTGCCAACACAGACACTGAGCAACAAGCTGGTGTCAACGGGACACATCAAATAACAGCCCGAGTTCCCAGGTCAGAGCAGGCTTCACGTGCTGACCATGTGCTGCGTTGTGTTGCTTTACACATTGTGCGTGCAAGAGCCAGGAAAAATCCATCTTCTTTGTCATAACAAACCCTAAGGTAAACAGAAAGGCAAGGCTGCGTGTATTACCCAGTTAAACAGGCACATAAAGCAGAAATCAAGTACTGGCCATCCACTTGCTCCCAGGTTTTGCATTTTTTCAGCGAGCACAGATAAAAATGAGCTGTGTTAAGCCCTGCACAAAAGGGATGTGGGAAACGAGGTGTGCTCCCCACCTCTGAGAACAAGCCAGCTGCTCCTCAATAAAAAGCAAAAGAGTTTTGTGAGACAAACCAGCATTTCAGAGTCTTTGCGTCTGTGGGGTAATGGCCAATATACACCAGCATAAAACTCAAACACAGCTTGACTGGGTCTTCCTCCAGGAGGGTTGAGGACCCCTCTCACCACTTGGCAGGGCTGGAGACCGCAAGGTTGAACTCTACACACACACGCGTGGCCCTTCCTGTTACCGATAATTTCAAGATGAGGAGAAAAGCCCTTCCCGGGTAAGTTCTTGCTGCTCAGTTTGCTGAAGGACGTCAGGACGGTCTGAGCCAGCAGCTCCACTGAACTGTTTCCAGACTCCATCTGGCAGGCTGGCACCCAGCCTGCTGCTCCCCTCCCGTGCCAGCGGGGACACCCAGATACGCAAGACCTGCATTTCTAAAGACGCTATGAAGCAGGAGGGAGACTTAGCAACTTCTACAGAAAGATGCTGCTACAGATAATGCAAAATAACTAACATTTTCCAAGTCTGCACTTGCTTATGAATGGAGAGACTTAAAGCTCCAAACCCAGCCTCCTTGTAAAAAAAAATTCTCCCCCCAGATCCTGTTCTGAACCACAGGGAAACAGCAGGTGGCAGATCATTAAAGCCCAAACAACATTATTTCCGACCCACAAGCTGAAATCTCACCGCATTCCCCTTCCCCCTCTGCAGGCCCACAGGGAAGATTTTGCATGTGCAGCACCAGGTTGTTGTGGTTACCTTTTAGTCGATTCAAAAAGAACATTACAACATATTCCCAAAGGGAGCCCATAAATAGCAAAGGATTCTGCTTTAATCCCCTATCTATTCCTCTCTGGATAATATGGCACTTGGGCAAGTACTGCCAAAACACGGATTTATGGCAAAGCCAAGAGAGTCTGCATGGCCAACCCGTGCTCTGAAAACTCTGGTTTCCAAGGAATAAATAAAAGTCTCTTCTAGGATATAGACAGCTCTTCAGTTACAGAAACTTCACGCAGATACAAATCTGTTTTCAGGGTTTCTGCCTCCCTCTCCCATCCTAGGTGAACGGCGCGTTTAGAGTGACCTTCCTCGACACTAAAATCAACTGCTTTCACTGGGTGCTCCTGCTGGTATCACCACCGCACGGTCCACTGCTCGCTTTTCATTTCTTTACTAATACTTTATATTACCTATCAGCTCTTACCTATCGGACCAGCTTCAAACTTCTTTGCTGACAGTAACCAACATTGAAGGAGGAACAAGAAAACAAACCAAACAACAATCTTATAAAAATTGCTGAGCAAAGGGAAAAGGACTATAAAAAAATAAGGCTGATGAGCACTATGGGAGTCACTGCTGCACTGAAGACTGAGGAGTTCTGCATCCTTAAAAACTCCCCAGACAATGGAGACTACTCAGTGATGCCAAAACTAGTTTTCAACTAGCTTTCACTCTGAACAACAGAGTGACGGTAACACACAAGTGTGGCTGTGAGGGGCTGACCACAGCCTGCTGCACACCCCGGCAAAGCTCTTTATTCCTGGGAAAATAGCCTTCTTGGATCCCATCCGCTCCTGGGCAAGACAGGACAGTTTGGAGAGGCTGCGCTCGGTGTTTCATCGAAGGGAGGGATGCCAGCATCCGTGGGCACACCCCAGCAGCACAGTGCTGGGCAGAGATGCTCATCACCCTTCCGCCAGAAGCCTGCGCTGGCAGGTCTGCGGAGGAGAGTGGCAGCAAAGGAAGCGCAGAGAGGTTGTAATATAAAAGATATCCTGGAAAGGAAATAAAGGGAAGGTTGGGATCAAAAGGATGGTGCTACATCCTGAAACATTATCTTGTGCTTCAGGAGCTACACCTAAAAACTAGATACAGAAGTGAAAAGGAAACTGGTGCAGGCAGAAAATTCAGTGAGAGCATGTGCTAAGTGCAGACAAATTCTGCACAGCTGAAAAGTCACCCCTGTAAAAACATGTCCATTCCCAAAGGCACTGGGCAGGATCGTTTCCTTACTCCATTGTCCCCAGGTCTAATTTTAAATTGTTCACTGATGGGGCTGCCACACACCTCCCTTGAGAGCCTGTGCCACAGCCCCAGCAAAGGCACAAATCCTGCCCACTGCAGTGGATCAGCACAGCTGGGGAGAGGAGGTGCATGCTGGGGTAGAAAAAGAAACACAAAATCATTTCTGACAAAGGGGTAATGCTGCATCCTTGTCTGTTGTGGGGCTACACACCCTTTGAATACTAGCTACTTGCAGGCAAAATGTAAAGCCAAGGATATTTGTTTAAAACCCACAGACGGACACTGTGATTCTATTAAAACAAAAAATACAACTGGCATTAATTCTAAAACCTTCCCACCACTGGGACTGGGATTCAAAACCAGCAATGAGCAACGAGGCCAAAACACACTCAGAGCAGACGCCTGCAAAGGATTCCAAGGGAAATTAGTTATGTGGGTTTTATAACAAAAATAAAATAAAATCCAACATTTATAAAGAGAAAAAAAACAAACCAAGCAGCTTCCCTAGGAGACAGTGCTGCAGACACCCTTTGCAGGTCATTCAAAACCTGTTCATATCCGAGGGTTCCTTGGTTCCCTGTGCCAGTCAGCGTGTGCAACGAGGGGAAAGGCAACTGCAAACCCTGAGCAGAGCAAGAGCCACACCAGCCCCTAGGCTGGGCACCAGCTCTCCTGTGGCAGTGGAAAGGAAACTAACTATTTCTCTGTATATCCATCCATCCATCCCCTTCCACAACAACAGCTTCAGAGAGCTGTAGGCAGGGTGGGATGAGCCCCTGGACTTTCACCATTTCTCCCATCACTGCTCTCTCCAGAGAAGGACATGGTGGGATAAAGCTGGATGATCCCCTGGATTTACAAAAAGCCCCAGCTTCCCTTCTTCTTGTGTGCTAAAATCAGCCTTATAGCATGAACTTATTTTTTTCCTAAGTCATTTTTTTGTAGCTGACTCACGTGAAGCTTCTGCCAGGAATTTTTATAATTAGTGAATTAGAGCAAGCTTTTGCCTGTGCATGCCTGACAACATCTGCTGATTTCAAACCCTTGCAGAGCCCAGGAGGAGCACGGCTGAGCGCAGCCCCTCCTCCCAGCAGCAGGGCTGATGGGGCTCTTCTAGCCAAGCTGGTGCACAACACGCTGCTCTTCCTACAGAGAGCTGTGCCGTTCCTAATCCATGCTTTGAGGGGAAGGAGATAAGCTGGAACCAAGTCCAAAGGGAAGCGCAGAAGGGAGAGAGACATTAGTTGCCTCTCAATTTTGCAAACCTCGTGCTGGAGCATCCCTGTGACAGCATCCACAGCTATGTGCCTCTCCATCAAGCTGCATAGTTGCAAAGCCGTTGTGCGTCACATCTTCCCTAGAGACAGACGACGGTATAGAGTCCCACAAAACCACAGGAAAAACAACTTCCTCAACCTCTGTCTTCGATGGACACAGGAGCTATTTGGCAAGTGAGGCTCCAGCACACAACGGTGGTCCAACCTAAAGATCAAAAGCAACCCACGTTCCAACAAGCCCAAAGCAGACATCTGGCATTAGCAACCTCGACTACACACGATGTCCTTCCTGGATGATCCAAAATCGGATGATCCCGCTTCCTGCTACAGGGGAGAAATGCAAGCGAATTACCACTTTCAGGATCGAGCGTTCAACCTCCTCCTTGTAAGGTTTGCTACAGAGCGACGCCTGTACCCTCTGCAGACAACTCCTCACTCGCCCAGTCCTGTAACTTACACCATCTCACATCTGAAGGGCTGCATTAAGAAAATATTACAGTTGCCGAGCCCTGAAAAGCCAGGATGAGCTGGGAGTAAGGTTTCTCTGTAGCTTTAATCTGGCCCACTGGCGTAGGGTTTTAACACCACAGCCACATTCCATGAGTGCGTTATAGTACTGACTCGGTACCAAGAAGAGGAGATGCTCAACAAGAGAGGAATTATTCAGTCTGGGGTTTTGATTGGTGTTCACGTGCACCACTCAACTCTCTTCACTTCACACTTATGTCCTGCTCTAAGGAAAAGAAGGTGTCTCGCCACTGCAGACTGGGATATTTCTCAAAATATCAAGAATTTGTTTTCATAAAATCTGAACTATGTTCACAACATCTCCGGTTTATAGCCAAAGAAAAGAGGTACAAAGAAGCTCTGGACATCCCGTTCCAGAATCAGCCTACAGCTCTCTTTTTAAAAAATAAATAGCACTGAGAGGCATTTTAAATGTTTGACATATAGCTTCCCATGAGATCATCTGCAGCAGGAGCACTTGTCACTTCTACAACTCAACCCTCAGCCTGGGGACCCAGGAAATCAAGTCCCTCATTGTGCATGAAAAGCAATTTACTTGGCGTCATACACGAGCCCTGCGGCAGAAGCAGAGCAGGAATCCCGTCTCCTCAACCATCGACATCTTCCCTTGACTTGCCTCGGTCCCTTCGCTCCAAATCCTGCCCCGTGCAGGACAGAGGTCCCACACACCCAACCCCACCCTGAGCAGCGAGGGCAGTGGTGCCACAGAAAGAACCGTATGTGATCCCCTAATGAGGAACTGCATCATAACACATACAGGGGGCTGAATTAAGGTTGCAGAGGAATACTGAAAATTGGATGCACATTTCTCGTTCCTTTTTACTGGTTGGGGTTTGGGTTTTTTTTGCCCTCCCCCTTATTTGGCTGCACTTCAGATTAAGCTCCTAATAAGGGCTAGAGTTGGATGGAATTTTTCAGCCCATCAGATTGCAGCCTTCCAAGCCATTGAAATGAGATTCAAGCTGAACTTGAATTTTCAATAGTTTGGCCTAAAGGCAAGGGTGTTAACAACAGACCTGCCAACACCTTCGCTATGAGAAATGTCTGGAAACATGTCTGCACATCAAATACTGCTTGGGCTCTGGTAGACAAAAGCCACAAAGCTAATATTTCAAATCCACCGCTAACTTGCTTGGCTGGTTCTCCTGTCAGTAAAGCTCATACATTTTCTCTGAAAATCCAGAAAACTTGTGTTCTCTCTAGGAAAATGGGTTTGCCCCCCCAAAAAACCCTGTTGTTTCATTATAATAAGGCAAGGCAGGGGATAATGAGAAGTCAAATAAATTAAGTGGACATAGAGGAAGCAGACACACTCTACTGAAGTGATACACATCACCAAGATTAAAGGTCTTGCATCACCACGCATGGAAAGCAATCAGAAAACACACCGATTTTGAAGCTGCCCTTGCCCCATGATTTTTTTTTTTTTTAGCTAAAATCTCTGACTTAGCAGTCTTTACTAAAATAAAAACGTCATGCTACAGGTCTCTCAGAAATCCTCAGGCCACTCCTACCTAAATGTACCAACCTAAAGCACATCATGCAGCTGAGCCTTTCACCTTCAGATTGCTGCACTGGTGGAGGAGGCACTAAACACAACCTCTGCCAGAAGCCTGAACAGACTCTGGTTTGGTTTTGTTGTTGTTTTGGGTTTTTTGAGTTTTTGGTTTGTTGGGTTGGGTTTTTTTGTTTGTTTGTTTTGAGGTTTTTTTGTTTGGTTGGTTTGGGTTTGTTTGCCTTTTTTTTTATTTTTAAATAAAGCTGAAGTATATTTTCTTAAGGAAACAAATGCTTCGATTTCCCCGTCACTGAAATCTTTTCCAGTTCATACTTCTAGCATGGTAGGTCTGAAGAGCAGCTGTGGCCATCTACTCCTGCCAGCACTGGAGGCAGCAGGGCAGTGCGGGGCAGGGGCTCCCCTCCCTTTGATAACAAATGATAGGGAAAAGGAACCATGGTTTCTTGAACTGCATCCAAGGGGAAGGAACCCTGCTAGAGTGCCTGGCAGGGCATCAAGAGCAAGGGAAATTCCATCTTTCAAAGAACAGAAATAAGACCGAAGAACGGGATGGGGAGATCCTGGAGCAGCCAAGGTACTACTAATCCCATGCGTTGTTTTGGAAACTCTCACTTCTCTCCAATTTCTGTAGAAAAATCATCTGGCTCTGACCTCTTTTGGTAAGTGAAGTGTAAAGAGAATGGAAAGGAGCTCGTACCTGAGCAGAAATCAGGCTGGGATAGACTGTGACAGCTAGGAGAGCAGAGGGACGGCAGCCAGACCACTGGGATTTCACTCTTTCCTTCTGACGGCCACTTTGGGATCACTGAACCTCACCAAGCAAACAAGGCTCTTCCAACACAACGGGCGAGGGCTGGCTGAGCTGGCACGGTGCCCTTTGCTCGCTGCAAGGGGAAGTGGAGTGCAGTGGGGAGAAGAGCACAGCAATTCCTGCAGAAAGGCCTGGACTTGATTAAACTAATTTTCTTTAGTAACACCTAGTTAAGCGAGTGGGGGAAAAACCCTGCGGTGTTCTTCAGCAGCTCTTTACAGGGTAGCTGGAGTGAGACTGTTCACCCAATAAGCTCAACAACAGGCTCTGTGCTGCAGCAGAAGCTGCTCCCATCACTACCCCCTGCTCTGTTGGTAGGTGCTGTCACCAGCAGAATCACCGAAAATGTCTATTTTGCTCAGGTACGGAACAAGTTTCATTTCTTTTTACAAGGTTCAACGTTCTCAGCATCGCTCTGGCAATGAGCCCAAATCCCCCTGAGTTCTGCCTGCTCTTCAACCACTGTGAGCTTGACTACAGCTATTTAGCAAGAGGAGGAAAAGAGTAAGCACACCACTTGCCTTTGCCCCTTGCCTGTATGTCACTAAGCAGCTGCAGACAGAGACAGGCAGCACAGGCAAAGCACCATCCTGTGCACCGGCTGCTCAGAGCCAGGCAGCATCTCCCCAGCTGCAGAGGTTCAGAGCAAACATCAGCAATCGCACGGGTGGCGATTCACACGCACGCACTGATGCCTTTTCAGTGCCGACATGTGCTTTTCCACAGGGGTGGTTTATCCTCAGGGCCAGCAAATGCCATGAGAGAAGTGCACAGAGAAAAGCAAAGGCAAGATGCAGTGTGTAACTGCACTAATTGCTGGAGTAATTAAAAAGTAAAAGACCAAACTAAATACCAGAAGTCTGAGCATCAACAAAGAAGCACTTTCCTTCCCGGGAGCTGCCTCTCACAAATCACTTTCCCCACCAAGAGCCACCTCCATGGGCCTGGACAGCACTTTGAGTAGACAATAAAAAAATGTCAGGAATTTTTCTTTTCAATGGATGTGACTTTATTTCCTCTTCAGTGTGGCAGGATGAAAAGCCATTTCTACAAAGCAATTGAGTTTTCCCCCCAGCAGACAGGAGCTGGCATGTTCTGAGCATTTGGTATTTCAATCCCAATTAAGTAAAACAGTAATTGCTGCACCTACGGGTTTCTCAGCTCCCTAAGAGGAAGCATTTTATATATACACAGATTTTCCTAGATTTACCACCACATACTTTAGAAGTGGATTGAGGGATGAATCACAACTTCAAATTCTTCATTACTAAGCCTGGCAATCAACACTGCCACTTCCTAGCAAAGAAACCCTAAAAATCCCTGCTCTTCACCCGTGATGTCATCAGCAAAAAGTGATGTAAGTCCCAAGGGGCACCCCTGTCCTGCAACTCCTTCGCTGCAGGGGGTGTTGGGGCAAGGAGGGGATTCATCCCACAACAGCAGGTCTCTGCCATGGAAACAGCTGGGTAACAGGATTTGTTCTGGATAATCCCCATTCCAGCTCTTGGGAGCAGAGGGGAGGAAGCAGCTGGAGATGCACTCAGCCAGAGATGGCAGCCACCGCAGGTAACCGGCTTTTATACAACTTACTCTCCCCCAACCACGTGCTCAGTGTAAAACATGCCTTCAGTTTCGAGCCCCAAGAATAAAAGGCAAGAAAGAAAGGAGATGTGCGAACACGGTGTGCTGACCAGGTCGATGGGCATCCCTGTAACTGGGCAGGCAGATGCACAGCCCCAATGTTTCAGCGTGTTTTACCCCTGCATTAACACACAGACCCAACCCGGCCAGCTGGTGCGAGACAGCGACCAGGTACAACTGACAATCTTCTGCCCACTGGCTTCAGTTCTCTCTGCTCTGAGCAGCCTAGAACATACAAGCTGCACAGGCTTGGTCACAATAAAAGCTTTTACAGAAATGAGGCAAAGTTCTTAAATCTTGGTGTGAAGTCCAACCCTCACACCTTCATGCCACTTGGGTGGACCTCCAGCTGCTGCTCAGAAGAGACGGGCAACTGTGGCGGCAGCAAGGAAATCAACCATGGCCAGGGCTCCTGCCAAGCCACCGGCCCAAGGAGCCGTAAGGACAAAACTAAGGATGAGCCGTTGGCAGGGAAGAGCTCTGCAAGCTTATGGCCACACAAAGAGCATCACCTCACATATGGTTCAGCCCTGGAGGAAGTGGCCACTTGCCCTCCTCTTCCATCCCAAATCTCTGCGTCCTCCAAGACAAGAGGCATCTCTGCCGGTCAGGCTTGTCACTGCCCATGAGGCACCTACACCATGATGTGGGGGAGACGTTTCCTTCGATAGCCAGCTGCAAAGTGAGGACCATCTCTTCCTTGTGTGGTTGGTTGAAAAGCACAGTAGACTACTGTTGCCTCTGGTGGGGCTGTAAGCTCTGCCCAGGGTTATTATTTTAATAATTAGAGGAAGGCCACAGACAGAGGTGGTATTTCATGGCCTCTTAACCTAGAGAGTTGATGGGTTTTATGCAGATGACTCCACTCTCTCAGCTGTGAAGACTGCAGCAAATCCTCGTGGAGACGAACATCAAAAAGAAGATGCTGGATGTGGCCCAACACAGGGCAGCCGCTTGGCCAGCCCCAGCCAAAAAGGAACATAAAACATGCAGGGCTCACAGGCTGCTTCATTTTTAAAATGGAGCAAAATCTGGAACCTTCCTGCAATTCAAAGCCAGGCTGTCTGGAGCAAAGTGACTTTTCAGGCGAGGCACCACGTGCCACTCCAGCCTGGTCCTTGTGCCTCTCTCCATCCACCCATCCCTCCTACCTTCCCAATCCTTCACTTCTCCCACACTCCCCATCCTTCTGCCAGACAGCTCTTCCCAACCTCAAAAGCTCTCTCCAACCTACCACATCACAATCTTTCCACCTCAAGAGCCCTGCAGCCAGCAGGGATGTGCCTGCAGGGACAGCCACCTACCCTTCTGCTTCACAACATGGCAACTAACTGGCTTGAAAACTGCCTCTCTAGGCAAAAACCCATCCTGGGAGCAACTGGGGCAGCAAACATCTACTTTGTGCACCACCTAAATGATAAACACCTTCTGCCAAGTGGGGCCCTGGATGCTCCTGTCACAAACAATAATTAAATCGTCAGTCAGGAGACACAGCAAATTAATGCAGATGGAGGTGGATAAGGGAATGAAATCGTTCCACTTGAATCCCCACAGCTAAACAAAACCTAAAGCACATCAGATCTAATGAGAAAAAAGTGGAAAGCTTCTGAAGATTCAAGAAATCTCATTTAACAGTCATCTTTCCCAGCATTTGTCAGGAAATGAGAAAACCAGACAGAGCACCCAAGCACGCAGCGAGCCAGCATCAGGCTCGCAAGAGGACAGAAAGACATAGAGAGCATTGCTGTGCCAGCAGGGCTGGAGCACACACAGGGCACTTCTTTCTTGACTATCAAGAAAACACTGCAACAGTGGTGGCTTGTGGGTCTTGGAAAAAAAGGAGGCAGCAAAACTGCTGGTACAGCAGCCCACAGCCTTATCCGTTCCTTTAGAAAAGGAAGGAGTCAAAGCTCTGCCATACGTTAGCACTTAAGCCATCCCTGCCCTCAGTTTCCCACCATCTGTACTACTCTCTGAAACTCCCCATCTCATTTAATTTATTGCCGTGTGTCTCTGCCAATATCAAAGACCTAAACATCAGTAATCTTGGTGGGAGGCATCCAGCTGCTACAACCCACTGTAGGAGTAAAATGTATTTGTGCAAAATCGCATCGAGAAACCCAGGCAGCAAATCTTTCTACGAAAAACTTCTCATGCTTTCAGATTAGCAGATCAAGCTGCAGGCATTAAGACCTTTCCCCTTCTCTATCTGTGAAATCCAGTGTTTAGGACACAAAAATGGGTCTTTTCTAACCCTGGAACGAACCGATTTTGGAAGCGTGCAGCGCAACGGCGGCGGCAGCAGCAGGGGGTGATGGCTGCAGTGGTGGTGGGCAGGGAAGCCAGGGCTCGGGTTGGTGTACTTCATGGCACTGGTGAAACTGGGGTGCTGGGACTGGGAAATCCCAGCAGTGGCAGCTGCAGAGCCCCCCTCTGGTCACTCATCCAGCCCCCAGACCCCTCTCACCTCAGTTTTCCTGCCCATTGGACAGCAGGACTTCCCTATAATGCATGAAGCCATTTGCAAAGCTCCTGAGCACAGAGATGAAAGGGAAGAGTTCATTAGAAGCAGCCTGGAATGTAACAGCAATAGCACCTCTGCCTTAGAGCCACAAAACAGAATTTAAAAGGGAGCACCCTAAAAACTAGGTTTGCAGAGTCATCAACCTCTCAGAAGGAAATAAGTACAGCTCCCTGCCCTCTTAAACCACCAGCTATCAGTTGATAAAAGTGCATTCCTGCAAGCTAAACACCCAGGTAATACTTGCAGGGCAGGATTTGTAGCCTGGTGCCCTTTGATTTGCTCTGAGAGTGATAGAACAGTAGTCAGAAAAAAATTGGGGGAAAAATAAAGAACATTTCTAATGTCTTAGTGATCTGTTTGATGCTAAAATCCTGTCAGACCCAAATACACTTGCAGGGACCACAGTGCTGTTGGTGCCCAGGCCCCAGGCTGCATCTGGAGGGTCAAATGGAGGGGCTGGGTATCCCTCGGTGGGGCTGGAGGCACCTGCAGGCTCTTGGACTCACTTCTCAGGGGCTGAAACAGTCACACAGGGGAGGCTTCATTTGCTTCACAACAGCTTCAACAGCAAATCTGGGAACTACCATCTTCCTCCTGCGCCACCACACAGCTCAGCTCATTTGAAACCAGTTTTACACTTGCTGTCTTCCCCCTGGTTGACTCCAAGTTGTCTCATTCCTGCACACAACCAAAATTCCCCACGCTCACCTCCAGTCCAGTGTGCAACCTTTCACCAGCAGTGAGCAGGAGGGGATGGAGCTGAGAGCCCTGGCAACACTAATAAAATCACTATGTTGCTCCTCCTCTTTTTTTGGGAGAGGCAGAATAATCCTTTTGAACTCTCCAAGTCGGGAAGAGCTGACATCTGTTCAGATTCAACTACTTGGGTCTCACTGGTTTAGCTCCAACTCTTACCCAACGGGTGGGAAAGGTCTCTAGCTTTTATTCAAAGGCATGGCCCCTATACAGGGCCTTTCAGCAGAGCATCTTACAGACATTTAATTAAAACCTACAGCCCACTCTAGTGAGGGAGGGATTATAAACAGGCCCCCAGCTCAAACAGCAGCTCACCAGCACAAGCTTCTCTTTCTCCTGTATAGCAGAGGGGTTCACCTCAGTTGCAAGAGCACATTTCTAAAGCATGGCATTACTGGGGACCAATTCATCCACCTAACAGCCCTGGGAGGTCAAGAAAATGGAAAATCACTTCCTCCCCCTACTCACCTATGGAGTGAGACTTTTTGCTGGTTGAATTAAATCTATTTAAACAAAAGTAAGTTCAGACATCTGCCTTTGCACAGTGTCAGCCACGAGAAATGAGCTAACATCCAGATGCAGTGGCATGTCAGGATTAGCCCAGGCTGGGGCAGGAATGCTTCCATGTATGGAAAAATATTGGAGCAGTGAAACCATAAGCTTGGAGCAGAGCAAAGTGAGAGGCCCTGTCAATGAAGTTGCGGGCTCAGGTTTAGAGGATTTAGCAGCTCAGATCTGCCATAAGATCCTCAGCATGTATTACAATAAATTTCACACTTTTTCCAGAAGGGACTCCCACAGCAAGGCTGCAAGTTGCAAGGGTGAGATCCCACACCCGTCTGTTTGCTCTGGAAGCAGGGCTCAGACCACTGGGTACCATTAACACTCCCCACACTGGGCATGGGCTCAGGCGTTGATGGAGAGGTTCTGGTGAGCAGAGAGCTGCTGCTCACACTCACCCACCCATCCCTCAGCAGCCTCCTTCTGCACAGCAGGATTTATAGAAGCTGGCTCAGAGCTGGCACGCGGGATGGAGCGGTGGCAGTTCAAAAGAAAAGGCTTGTCTGAATCGGCACGGCTGGGGAGTCGGCGCACGCTTCTGCCAGCACCGTGCATGGCAAGGGACACTGCTGAGGGACAGGGCGAGTGCTGGGGTAGGATTCTCTTCGACCAGCCCAGCACAAAACAAGAGGGCTCATTTGTCGGCATCCTGAGTTAACACTAATGAAGTAATGGCTATGACTTCATCTCTCCAGTGGGAATCTCTTGGGAACAAGGGAGAACTAGAATTTCTCTCTCCGGCTCACTCGGGTAGTTGCAATTCATTTCAGCTGCCTTCTACTCTTTTGCAAACATTACCTAATTCTCACCCAGGTTCTTAAATCCTTGGCACTGAGACATAAAACAATGCTCCCTTCTCAGCTGTCAAAGTCCAGCCTTGCAGAGATGCCGCCCAGTGGGATCTGATCCCTTTGCACCGGCTGCCACCCCCTCCCCAGGCGCCAGCCACATCGAGCCCCCACTTGCATCTGAGGATGCCACCAGCTATTTTTTGTACCTCAGACATGAAACAAAAATGGTAACTCTTTGAAAAATCATTTTAAATAGGGACCTTTGCACCTTTTTTCTATTTAAGTATTATAAGTACAGGCTGGATTTATTCTCAGTTGTACAGACAGACCTGGAAGACCCTGAAGTTTTTCTCCTCAGCTTCCAACTGACGCAGATCTTCACGGGTGAAAAATACACACAGCACCTTGCTGCTCCAGCACTTTGTCTGCCTAAGGCACTAGGCAGCCCCCTCTACCTTCCTCATCACAAGCCTTTGGCTTTCAGGTTTGCTCTACCCCGGGTCTGCTTCCCTGTGACCCCACTGGGGTTGACTCTCCCCCCCCCCCATTCCTTGACTCAGCTGTTGCGATGACACTCGTCATTTGAAGCACATCCTTTATGAAGCGGATTCTCCCTGGCATTCAGGCTCTGGGCCCAGTGCCCACCTCCTTGCTTGGGCAGGGAGGCAGCACCCCCGCACTCCCCGAGCCTCGTCAGGGGCTCCCATTGCTTTGTTTTGAGGCCAGAAGGGCTTGCTGGGCTTCAAGCAGGGGGCTGATCCGATTGCAAAAGCTCAGCTAATGCCCTGACGCAACTGAAGCAGTCAATCACTCGCACTAAATAAAGACCGCAAATTCTTTACATATTAATTGTTGGTTGCAATTGTTCGCGGTGTTGAAAGACAGATGTGAGAGTATGCAGAAACCATTCCTGCATCTTTTTAATTCCGCCCTTCCATTAACTGTGAGTACTCTAAGCCAAATCAGCACGACACTACCTTTTCTTTGGAAAACTGGGACGATGAAAACCCAACCATCTATCATGCAAGAGACTCATGTTGTAATCTGAAATACTTGTCCAATTCACTTTCCCATGAGAGACTTTAATGCATCTCTTTGCTTACTCGTCAGCTCACCCCACTCTCAGTTTCTCCATGAGCCATGTCTTTACCTTACGACCTACAGATGGAACTCTTAATTGTATTTTTCACCTACAAAACATCAGCAGAGAAGCAGCAGCTCCAGCCAGCACAGAGGAAGTTGCCCTGCAGAGGTACATCACAGCAGCACCAGGGGAAAGCCCCTCTCCCCAGCTGAACACACATACATCCCCCAAGCACCTGCCCCAGGAACAGAAGGGAATTAACGTGCACAAAGTCTAAGTGAAAATGAATCCGAGCACCCTCCCCAGGCCGGTATTACTCCCCCATCTCCTAAATGTTATTATCTGGAGATGGCACGAGCACAGAGTGATCTGTCTAGAAAAAATGTTTCCAATCTATTGTGCATTATGCTGTGATGTGCCAAGGACCCACTTTAGAGAACGCACACAGCTCTAAAGTCGTGATTATTCAGTATTCAACCCAGCCTGAAAGCTCAGGAGTCAGCTTGTTATTTGCTGAAAGCGGGGGGCCTGAAATTACCCGTGAATAGTTCAAAGCTGCAGTTAATTCAACATCTCTACTTTCAAAAGCATAAAAATCACAGATTCCTGGAGCGTGTAAGCTTTTTAAAAATGACAAACTACTAACTGTCAAATCAAAGCAGCAAACAGAAATCCACATGGCTGATAAGACAAATAGTTGCATTTTAAAGAGTAATTAAATATCACTTCGGAATATTTTGCTTGGAACTTGTTTCCCTGATAAAAAATGGGGAGGGGAAGGGGGAGGAGGAAGCAATTCACGCACACCAACGAGCTTCTCACCAAGCAAATTCTCAGGCAAACACTGCTCAAACTTGTTTTCTTGAATTCAGATTTCAGCCTGTTCTATCACAGCCTCCCTTACCCTCTCAGTTTCCCTATAGCCCTACACTTCCCATCAAAACTCTAGCGATAAGAGGCAGACAATCACTACATTGAGACTGGCTCCTCAGGGAGGAGGGCACTTAGAGATGGGGCAAGAATCCCCCTGGTCCATCACCATCAAGTGCAGTATCTTCTGACTTGACTTAGATTAAAACCATACCCCAAATTCCACGCTGGGAGTGTTGCTGAAAAAAACAGGAATGCAAAATGGAGAGCTCTACCCAGATGCAATTCAGGAGACGTGAAACCCTACCCCAGCAGCGTGAGCTAACACTACCGTACGCCGCTTCGAACACTGTAAGTATGGCCATGAGAAAGGATCAAAAAACTTCAACTTCAAGCCCCCGTGACTCTCTCAAAAGCCATACCTGCCAACAATAAGCTCACAATGAATTTCACACAAGTGTTCTCAGTGCTAAGAACGTAAAAAAATAAGGCCATTTTGAGTATCAAACAAGGAACTGGCTCACTGCATTTCAAACTAGAACATTATCAAACTACTTGAAGAAGCCACCATCCAAAGGCAACGCAAACCCAATGTCAAATTCTGGGACATGACTTGCAGAGCCCAGTCCAAGACCTAACCATGCATGAGGAGCAAAAGCTCCCACTGCTTCTCCCTATCATGGAACCAGGAGCATTTGGTAATGGAAATATGTCCAAGAACTTTCAGAACAGGCCCTCAAACATGGGTGATTAAATGCCACAGACATTTAAAATACTAATTCTCCGCTGGGGAAAGCACCGGGGCAGGCCACACTGTGGATACACAGGGAAATCCAGCCTCCAAGGACATCAGCAATGGTTTTGCAACTACTGGAAGACCAGGACATGGCCCCCAGACTTGCAGTCTACCAACAGCAGCAAATGCTTACGGGGATTTTACCGAAGGATTAGAGTCTTGGCATGAGAAACGACTGCTAATTGTACGGAAGGTCGCCGTGAAGCTGCATGAAACACACTCGAAAATAGTTTGGAAAAATGGCATCAAAACCAACAAGAATTAGAGAATGTTTTGGCGCCGATCTCATCCGCACGATGTGGAAATACTGAATAGCTTCTTCCTCAGTCAGAACCGAAGTTCACTGCTGTACTTCTCCAAAATCACCCAGAAAGCCCCTCCATTGTTTTGCACTTTCTGTTGCAAAGCTGTTCCACGTTCAACTCCTAAAAGAATGCCTTTTTGGAGAAGGACTGTGCACCCCTTACTTTAAAAAGTAAAGTTGCTTTCCTTAGTTCTGCAACCTGAGAGTAACAAATGAAATTGTCAACCATGCATTTTTAAATGAATGCTTTCATTTCAACATCTGGATTAAGATGCCACAATGAAAAACAGCGCACGGGCTTCCCTCTGCTCCTTTCATACATCTCCCATTCTTATGTTTCAGAACCAGCGAGTTTCAAAGCAAACAAAGAATCGGTTGGTGCTGCTAATGCCTTGCTTCTTACTCAATAGCCTTATGTCATGAAAAGACCATATTTTTCAAATCTACAGCTCCGTGAGCCAAAGATTTCATATACATTCCCACCCCAGAAATACAAAGTCAGGAATACAGCTGAAAGTGATTACCTAGATATTTTTATATGATGAAACTCCAAAGCTGCTTCAAGTGATTTACAAAGTTTTCTGTTAGACAAATCCCACATCTGTGCTGACCGCTTGCCTCCCAGATCTCAGCAGATGGCAATTTCAAACAGAAAAAGTTATGACTCCCTGAAAAACAGGGTGTATCTTAAACTGTAATCAAGGGTTTGAGGGTTCCCCCCCCCCAAAAAAAAACTTGTATACAGTTGAATAACATTTCTACCTCCCCCACACCATTTCTTCCCAACTCCACCTATAAAACTAGTACCCAGTGTCTTATTAGGAGAAGCTCCCACAGTAGACAATCTCTTTAAGCAAAGGGAAATAAAATGCCCTTGTCTTGCAGGAGGGGGGCGGAACACAGAACATAATTAAGAAAAAAAAAAGAGTAGGTATTTGTTGTAAAAGACTTCGCAGAGGTATCTGCAAACAAGGGGTTTGTGACATTTTATCCACTGATGTTAAGACCACTGTTGTATTTGTGGTGCTGAGGAAAATGTGCTCCTAGCACAGAGTGGGTGGTGGCTTGGCCAGTCCAACTCATATCACCTACCCCATCAGACAAGCCACTAAAAATCCCAAACTACCAGCTTGCTCCTCTCCCCATCCATAGAGTGAGACAGAACAGATGCCATCTTCACAGGCAGAGAAAGATCACGTGCCTTTGCCACACAATTCAGCAAAACCCCCATTTCATGTCAACATGGGAGGAAACCCATCAAGCAGGGTACACAGATCCAACATTTAAGATAAAGGAAAACCCCTCTATCCCAGCCAAAGCATCATCTACCGGCGCAACTGTTTTCAGATATTTGACTGAATAATCACAAAAACATAAGCAACATGGTTTGCATTTATTTAAAACCAGAGCAGAAGTATTTCAGTTCCAGTGGAAATGGGTTCGCCTTTCCAAAAAGAATCTGGGCAACACTCAAGCAGATGCATAAATAAAGCAGAAAGTAAACACAAGAGGCAATGCACAGACCCTGCACCACTTCAGCGCTGCATGGATGCACCAAGTAAGCGCAATTAGAAAAGCTGAGATAAAAAAGAACAAGGAAGATGACTGGGCCAAGTCAGTAACAAGAAAAACAAAAGCAAAGGCAAATAAACAACATCAAAGATAAACTGCTTCTCTCCCAGTGCACACTAGCTTGTAGCCTTTTCTCCTCCAGCATGCTGACCCTCCTTTTCTTCCACTCTTAAGTGGACCCGTGTGAAAGGACGTACTAGAAAGAGAATGTGGCCAATTTTTTAAAATTTTTTTTCCAGCAGAAATGACCGCGATGTCCCACAGCAACACAGGGCAGCCAAACAGCACACTCTTTCTCTCCTCCAAAAGCCTTTGTGCTGTAAGACTTCAAAAATCACCTTAATTCACCCCAAATGGAGGTGGATGTCCTGGTTTGGGTGTCCGCAGCAGGGACAGTCCAGAGCTCACCAGAAGTCTGGGATCCTCCCGACAGCAGGGAGAACACTGCCCTGTCGCGAGCGCCGGCACGTAGGCAGATGGGGACTGTTTACATTACCGAGGTTCTCAGTAGCAATCAGGAATTAAAGCTGTTATTAAATCAACCCTCCAGAACTTGAGCAGATGTTCATGCAAACAGATAACAACAGGGTGACATTAAACCACAACCCAAACGAAACAAAAGGCACGGAGCAACATCTCTCCCCCGTGTTCTGCTCAGCCACACCAGGCATTATTGAAAGACAAATCAATTATCGACGGCGACGTAGAGCTGCCCCAATCCCAGGCTGAACAGCTTAATTGAGGGATGTGTATCACGAGTTAAGGGCCTCCAATCTCATTTGGCACGATACGGTTTTGTCCTTTAAAAAAGCCCCCGTAATCGGGCTGGCTGTGGCTTAGACAGAGGCATAATGCCATCCTCATTAATCAAAGACTCTTCCCACGTCCAGATGTCTGCTGACTTGTACTGCTTGCTTTTATTACTGGTTTGGAGACAGAAATTGCTATATGCTAAAGTTACTAAAATTCAACTGGTTGTTGCAAGATGGGCAGGCTGTTATGTCCTTGGTAACTGCACCCTGGCATTATTGAGTTACTGAGGCATTCAACGAAGAGTGGCTGTTTTCTCTGACAACTCCCACTACACTCACTAATAACCATGAGAGCAAGATGCTATCTTACTTTTAGGACTGTGGGAATTTCATTGCAATCCCAGAAAGGAGCCTGGTTTTTAAGACCTATCAAAATTTCATACCCAGGGTTTGGAAGAAACACCAGAGAAAGACAATGTGCACACTGATAAATGTTTCAGCAGGAAACCAAGACCATAAGAGTTGTATTATTCAATAATTCTGCACAGCAAAAGTGATGCTACTATGGGCTAAGAAGCCATCTCTTCCAAAGCTTTCACAACCTCAGTAGATAAATAACCAACCCACAATGGAAAGCACTGGCTGGAAGGCACCTCTGAAGGTCTTTGAGCCCTGCAGCTACCAACACAAGACCCTGACAAGCACAGCTTCATCCAGCCAAGCCCTTAAACCTCAAAGGACAGAGGTTCTACAGCCTCTGAGGGCTGAGGCTGCAAGCCCAGGGATAGAGTTCAGCTCCCCGCCCGATGTTCTCATCTCTCTCTCTCTCTCATCTCTACTCTGTCAGATCCTTTTCTTCCCATAAATCTATATAATTCTCCAGGGGTTGTCTCACATCGGATTTAGGAGTAGCCTTGAGTGCAGAGGAACCATAACTCAAAAGGACTGCCTACATTTTTCCAATGCTTTTGCTTTAAAACAGATTAAGCCTGCGAGGTACCGAACATATGCTAGACATCCCCAGCTCTTGCTGGCATGGTTTTGAAGAATAGAAAGTTTGTGCTTTTCTGGAGAGTCAGATCGTTAACATGACTATTTAAAAATCAGCCTGTTATACAAGGAAACTTCTAAATGCCTGAACTACAGGTTATAAATCTCCTGTTTAGAAATCTGATATCTTGACATAATTGCCCTTATAACTTACAAATAGGTTCTCTGTTATCCGTAGATTAAGCTTCCTCCAAAGCCACATCACATCTGCTTAGTTTTGAAAATATACAGCACAAGCTTCAATTACTTTACACTCCACACAAAAATAATCCTGAATTTAACCCAGGGCTTCTTGGAATAAGAGTCTAAGACCCCATAATCGTTTTACTTCACGTGTTCTTGCAATCTAATAGATGGAAGTACCGGCTGGTATGCAAAATTAATGCCACCTTCCACTTCTATGATTTCCCAACCATTTAACTACATTGCAATGGAATTTTAAAGCTAAAGTCCCACCACCTAAACAATCTGAAATGTTCTGTAAGGAAATGGCCAGCTACTAATTGGAACCACAATCTTTCCACATCCCTGTAGAAAGAGGGTTTGGTTTTAAAGCAACTGGAATTAAAATGTAATTTCTTTGAAGGACGAAGCTTCTGTCGCAATTCTTCTTGTTAACGAAACTGATCTCAGACCCTGACCACTCAGGCAAGCTCCCACTAAGAACTGTTTGGACTTCAAAAGAGCAAACTGGGGGGCCTTCAGCAGCATCATCCAGGTATATAGCATTAAACACGTGAAAGCTTTTGCAGAAGTGCGGGCTTAGTGACAAAAACCTGCAGAAAATGAAGGGAAGAAAAGCCAAATCTGGGTTTCAAACCAGCTACACCTCTTCTCAGTAGAGGGGACATTACACAGCGCAGCCAGACAGCAACCAACTTTTCCTTCAACAAATCCTTTACCTAACAATCAGCACAAAGTGCTGGCAGCGGAGAGCTCAGAGACCCGTTCAGGAAGAACTCATCCCTCTCATCCCAAGCCAGCCTTGCAAAGCCCAAACATAGGGGATGCCAGAGTGGACTCTGCCACCCCCCAGCCCCGCGGGTACCAGCATTACCCAAATCCTTGCCGAAGCAGGGAACGCACCTCACTGAGAGCCCAGCCAACGCCAGCCCGCTGCTTTCAGACCGAGAGCTGCAATCGCTCACTGGAAAAATGTTTAGAAATGGCACTGTGGGGCACCATCTTTTCAATTCTTACTCAATAGCTTCCAGAGATTAGATTTCTAAAGGGGTTAGTTGGTTTTTTGTTTGGGTTTTTTTTTTTTTTTTTCTCAGTTACCACCACTGCAAGCTGATTGGGATCTGGAAGCCCAGCCTGTGCCTTCCTGTCCCTCACCACCTTCCCTACCTGGGTCTCAGAGTGCTTTTTTTGTCCGATATCTGTATTACGGATTAAACTCATGCAGATGAGGGGCTGCAACTTGTAGAATATCGAACTCACCAGCTGAACGAGACCAACAGCGAACACCATCCCGCAAACTCACCCGGCAGCTCTGCCAGCAGCTCCCGGGCGAGCCGGGCTCTAACTCGCTCCTCAACCGCCAAGTGCTCTCCTCTCCGCTCCCACGGCTGGTGAAGACCGTGGCCCCTCTCGGTGCCCAAACCCAGGCAGGAGCCCACGGGGACCCTCTCCACGGCCCACCCCGAGGCCTGCTCTCCTCAGCCTGCACGGCGGCCGCCCGAGAAGAATCCAGCTCCCTGGATTCGGCTCGGAGGAGCGGGATCTCACACGCCTGACGGCCCCGCTCCTCTGAGGGACCCGTCGAGGCCCGTCCGACCGCGACCCCCGGACCGGGATTCCCCCTATTTCGTCCCCTCTCCTAGAGGAGGGAGCCTGTAGGGCTTCCCCGCCAGGAACCGGAGGAGACCGGCGAGGTGGCGTCACCCCGCGGGACGGCAGCCGACACCCCCCCACACACTCCCCTTCCCCCGGTTCCCCCCGGGAACTTTCTGGAAGGCGCCCACCCCACCACCCCGCCCCGGCGGTGCGGGGGAGGCCCGGCCGAGCCTCGCCGCCCCCAGACAAAGCCCGGGGCGCGCACCCCCTACCCCGCCCCGGTCCCGTCGGCCCCACGGTCTCACCTTGCGGTGCTTGTCGGCGAAGGGCAGCGCCAGCCAGGGCATGGCCCGCACGGCCTCCTGCCACTGCTGCTGCTCCTGCTCCGCCGACACGAAGACGATCTCGAGGCGCTGCCCGCCGGCCGCCGCCGCCTCCCCCCTAAAGCGCCCGTAGAAGGCGGCCAGGCTGGCGCCGAGCTGCGCGCAGGGGCCGCCGAGGCTGCAACCGAAGTAAAGCCCCACCAACGAGACCCCTCGGGCGGCTAACGCTGACACGGCCACCTCCTCCCCGTCCGCAGCCACCAGCACCTCTCCCAGCACCTCCGACAGGGCACCCGCCATCCCGCCCCGCTCCGCTCCCCTCTCCGCGCTCCCGCAGCCGCCGCAGCCCGCGCACGGCCGAGCTCAGCCCCGCCCCGCCAGGGGGCGCTGCCGCGCCGCGCGGCCCCGCGCCCGCCCATCGCCTCCGGCCCGGCCCGGCCCGGCCCCCTCCGGCCCCTCCGCTCCGCGCCCCTCGGGACGCCCCCGCGCTCAGCAACGCTCAGCCCCCAGAGCTCGTACCGGCTGCGCCAGCCCAGCCCTCAGCACCGACCTGGGTGCCGCCTTCGGCAGCGGGCAGGCCGTGGGTAAAGCCCCGGGGAGCCTCCACCCCAAGGCTTACAGCCCTGCCCAGGCCTCAGCCCCTCCTGGGTCCGGCTGCCCCGGAGGGCGGGGGACATGGTGGGGTGTGTTCACCGCACAAGGAGCAGCCTGGGCTTTGCCTCACGGCTCCATCGGGCTTCCAGGAGCTGATCACTGCTGGAGATCAGCTGCTACTCCCCATCCTGACCCCCTCCGCCCCGGTGCAATTACCCTCACCCAGCCTTTAAATCATCACCCAGAGAAGGGTGAAAAGGACACTCGGGGGAGACCCTCTCATTACAACTCCCTGACGGGAGGTTGGAGCCAGCTGGGGCCAGGCTCTTCTCCCAAGTAACAAGCAACAGGTCAAGTGAAAACGGCCACAAGTTGCACCAAGGGAGGTTTAGGTTAGATGTTAGGAAAAGAATTAATCCCCAAAAGTGTTGTTAAGCCCTGGAACAGGCTGCCCAGGGAAGTGGTGGAGTCACCATCCCTGGAGGAGTTTAAAAGATGCATAGATGTAGTGCTGAGGGACATGGTTTAGTGGTGGACTTGGCTGTGCTGGGTTAATGGTTGGATTCAATGATCTTAAAGGTCTTCTCCAACCTAAACAACTCTATGACTTCCATCTGGCCCATGTATCAAGGAGTGTAGGACAAGCTTTCACAAAGCCTGAAGAACGAGAGCACTTCCCTTCTTTGTGTGCAAAATCTGATGTAAATACTTGTTTACCCTTATCAGTGGTGGGTGGAAAAACCTGAAAGCCAATCCAGAAGTGTAAACACAAGCAAATGTGGCTGCATTGAATTACACTGGCTGACTGGCTGGAACACAGAAAGGAAATAAACCATAAACAATGACATGCAAACCAGGCTTTAAAATGTATTTGCTCTTTGTAATCAAAGTCAGTAATCTGCAAGCCCTCAGAATTTACAGCAGCGTGGATCCTCAGCTGCTTTGGACTGACGTCCATCCGTGTGTCCACACTGCAGATCCCGACCCGCCCGCTGGCAAACACCTCTGCATGTGAATCTTGCTGGCTGCTGTAAAAGACACCTTTATTTTTACAACTCTTCCTTATTTGGCTTCTTATTGTTGCTTTCAATTGTATTTAAAATTGTTGTATAACATCCAGAGCCGTTAGGGGATGCTTTATAAATATAATTAATTATCATTATTATTATTATTACAGCTTTGCAATCTCTCTTTTCTTTTGCCAAGACCTGCTCCCTAGAGGTGGTTCAAAGCAAAAGGAGTTTTGTCTTGTTTTTATTTGTCCTGCCTTATCTGCCTTAATTAAGGGCTCTTCAGGGCAGGGAAGCTGTTTTTTAAGTCTGCAGCCCTGAACTCAACCTACCCATGTGACAATATAAATATTCTATTGTAAAAATAATATTTATGACTGCAGTTAATTTGTCTAGCCCCGTTTTTAGTGAACAAAGCAGGAGAAAGATGCTCTGAAATACAGAACAAGTAAAAACCATTTCTCACCCTTAAAGAACAACACAATAAAATGAGGAAAGAGCTGTTCTTACAAACACCACAACATGAGCTGTGACTACACTGAAGCTGTGAACACTCGCAGGGTTCCTGTCGTGGCTGGCTATCTGTCTATCTGCAGGCTTCACAGCAGAATCATGGATTCAGGATGTCCAGTTGAGACCCAACTTGAAACTCTGAAATGAAAGAGGCAGGATGACATCACAGGGCTTTTCACAAGCATTTTTTTGTCTATACGAAGACAGTGCCAATCTGCATTTCCCTAAATTCTATTTATTTTTTTCTGAGCACTATTTTTCACACTGCACCCCCTTTGCCTAATATAGATTGTATTTTTAACTGAAGTATTCAGTAAATATTTTGACAAAGTCTTTGGCAAATATTGGCTGAATATTTGTGTTTGCCTGGATTTGTTTCCCCAAACTGGTTTTTATTAGGGTCTTGTCAGCAAGGAAAAAAACCAAAATATTGATGAAATGCATCAAGGTGAAAGTGCTGAGCCTGAGAGTGCTGCCAAGTGAAGACAAAAAGGGCTGGAAAAGGAGGACCCAGCCTCCCCCCCTCTGCAGATGCTGGGTCTGTTTGGAGCAGGGTGCAGGCACCCAGGCTATGAGTGGAACAGGGACCTGCAAGGCTCCAGCATCATCTCCCATCTATCTCATCAGCTTGAGCACATTAAACCCATAGCAGCAAAAAGAAGAAAAGTACACTCAGGGTTGGGTTTTCATCAGTGGTAGCTGAGTTACCCTAAAAACATAGCCTGAACGAAGCCATCAAAGAAAATTATTTACTAACAGCAGAGAGAAACAGCCTGGTTAGTCCCAGTCTTTGGGGAGGCGGCTTTCCGGGTCCCAAAGGGAGCCCTGGGTTGGTTCCCAGCACCGGCAGCGCTGCAAGGGCACGGGCAGGCAGCAGCACACAGCGGCAGATACGCAGCAGTGCAGAGAGGCTCAGAGGCTTGTGGGTGCCAGTGAGCTGCTAGATATCCCAACCCTTTCTTTTTTTTTTCTTTTTTTTTTCTTTTCTTCTTTTTTTAAGCAGGTAACTGCCTTTTGGACAAGTTCCATCCGCTGTAAACATCATTTTTGAGCTTCTCTATAATGCTTCTTACAGAGGCATGTCTGCACTAGCAAGCTGGGACAAATAATGGTGTGAACAGTTCTGTTTCTGTGACTGTCCGTGCCAAAAAAATAGCAATTTTGGGCAATAAGAACACCCAGGGTGATCGGAGACGGCCGAGAGCTGCCCACTCCTGAGTTCAACCTTCCTGGCAGCCATGTAACTGCAGATCCTGTGACCGCTTCAGCGCAGCAGCTGCATCACCAGCCAGCACCATTTAAAACATTATTAGCTATTACATTTTTTGACATTATTGAACATTAATTATGCCTTGGAGATGCAGGCAGCGGTGGAACAACAATTCTCCTGGGTCCGACAAAGCCTCGTCAATCTGCAGGATGAACTTGCAAATGTTTACGTGGGGTTAAACAGAAAAGCCATCCCTGTGTTCCCAGGAGAAAGGCCACCCTGCAATAAGGGTCACTACAGGCTAAAATCATTAGCACGTTTTGCTAATTCACTTCCTACTCCAAAGTACAGTAACTTTCTTTACAGTCAGATCACCTCGCAAGGGGAGTTATTTGAAGACAGCTATTCTGGTTCGTTCTCCCTGTTGACAAACCCCAAGTCCATGTGCTGAGTCCACTGATGGCTCTGATCATCTGATCTTATGCTGCAGCACTTGAATAAAAACTAATTTGGTTGGAAAAGGCTCTTTAGTTTTTAATTTAGTTGTATTCTGAACTCCACACTGGACAGAGGGGAGTGGATTTTCCACGGTAGCTGTCCATCAGCCAGCAGCAAGGTCTCTTAAAAGAAAGAGACACTCTTCAAACAGTTGAGCGTTTGACACAAATCCATTGTGTTCTGACATTTTTCTTATTTGGTAGCTCTTAATCGCAGTGGTTCCAGACATGGTGCATTTGTGGGGTTTATTTTAGTAACGGGATGTTGGCTGCATTTCAGAATATGGACATATGTATCTAGAGGAAGGCCTGGATAGTCATTCTGCTGGAAATCTGCAGGAATAAAAAAAAAAAGGCCTGATTCTGCTCTACAGATGATATAAGGAACTGCAGTCCTTCTCCCCTCATCTGCTTCCTTCTGGATTCACATCAGCATCACTGAGAACTGCACAGGGTCCCAGCTGCCAAAACCAGCTCCAACAGGGACAGCCATCTGTCTGCTCCAGATGGTTTGTGGCCGGTCACACATTAACTCCTTTAAACAGGTCCATGTTAAGGTATCAGCCTTCCAAAAAGCTGCTCCAAATTTGCTGGAGGTCTAAAATGGCCGAGTTCAATGATGTTACACGCCTAAGGAATTTGACCCTTCAAATTCTTCTAAGTGATGTTGCAATACTGTTAATATCCGGATTGCTGAGGGCAGCTCGGAGCGAGCCTTGACGTACCTTTGATCCTCCCCATCTGTCTGCTCCAGCAGATGAGCCTTGCTGAATCTCACCAGGCAGCTGGCAATGTCCTTGTTCCCGTCACAGAAAAGGAAGGAGCAACCATGCCAGCATCCAGCACCAGCACAGGGTTCAGCCTGACAGTTTGCACTGACTGGCCCCTGTCACCCTCAGCAGCTCACAGGCGGGGAGGCTGAAGCAAAGCCAGGTCTGTGGTGTTAGTGACAGGGGAGACCTTGGGGTGCTCCCACTCATCAGACCAGGTCCTCAGGTGCCCGTTCTGCTGCTTCCCAGCAAGACTGGGATCCACATGTCACCACGGAAACACAAAACAGCTCTTCTGAAAGCAAACATAGTTGATTTCGAACAGCAGCAGCAGCAAAACAAGGCAGGTTTCAGTCACAGCCCTTCTGTGTGTATTTGGTTCTCTAGGGGCTAGGCCAGAACCTGTCTCCTGGTGCTGGGAGGTGACATTTCGCCCCTAACCCTGAAGAGACAGGGCTTATTATTTTCAAAGTCCTTTTTCCCAGGCTTCTGCCTGATTACCTCCCTCCTCTTTGCCAGCCCAGGGTATTGATCTCAGCAGGGTCACAAGTAAACTTCAAAGGGACTCACACTTGTGCTGCCTTAGCGAGGACCATGAATGGCACCATCTGAGCCTTATCATTTTCCCTCCTGCCTCCCACAAGAGATAATGGCACTGCAGGAACCCTCTGGCCATCACACTGACGGACTGGCAACAGCAGCCACACCACCAGCTGAGACGTGCATCACTCTCTGCTCACCACTTCTATTTCTTCACAGCTGCCACTGCAGAGCCGTCCTGCAGGCAGCCCAAGCTCCAGCACATGCACCCACCCGCCTGTGGCTCTGCCAGCCATGGTGAAGGGAAGGATCATGGAGGAAGAAGCAGCCCCAGCTCGCCAAGCCCTGCACAAAGCCGTGCCATTTGGACTAAGCACCAGTGGCACTTGGTGCTTTTTACCTAGCACGATACTGGAGAGACACCTTCTTTTTCATTTCTTTAGTTAATTTCCAACCTTCAGAAGATGTGGCAGAGGTTTGTACCCTGCTTGTCAACATCAGCGTGAAAATCTCTATTTAGCCTCTTTTAAGTGGTGCTGAATTGTCCTATCTGGGGCTGAGCACTGAGCACCCTGGGCAAGAAAAGCCTTGAGTCTCTGAAACATTAATCTAAGAATCTGACTGGAAATATCTATGTCTGAAAAGGTTTGCCCAAGATATTTCCACTCTGCAAGTCAGTTTGTTCCTCATCTTTCCCCCACTGGAAAGAGCAAAGTGTTTATCTGAGCTCAGCCTGTGCCCTCTATAAAGCATATCAGGGTGGCTCGAGACACCCAGGATGGCTCCTGGTGATGTGAACACCACCAAAAGAAGAGAAAACTGTTCTAAAGTTAAAATGTGTTCCTGAACTTTACATTGCTCTTTCCTAATTTGGGAAAAGGTTTTGGTGATCTGTGAATAAAACCCTCTGGCTACTCTGAAATGTGTTTCTTGAAGAAACAACTTCAGGTAAATTTTGCAAGATGTTCCTTCCCCTTTGACTCCCACCAAAATCAGGAGGAACTCGAGACCTGATACCCTGATTTCATCATGGCACGTGAAATCAGACTGGCTATGACTCACCACCACGAGCACACATTATTTCATGATGTCATACTTTGTCTGAGGGAGAAAGTGAACCATTAAAGAGACTTTATCTCCGAGTGGTGACACCACAGCTATATGGCACCGAGGCAGCGTTTGACCAGCTGTAAAACCAAGCCCCATTTTCCACTGTAATTTTATGTGCATGAGAAATCAATTTGATTACAGCTACTTGGTTACAAGCACTTGCACTTAGGTACAATTTCAGTCTTGTAACAACCCCTGCTCCCAACCAAACCAAAGGTCATTCTTGCCAGGTACCAGGCAAACATGGCCACAGTTACCCAGCCCAGATATGGGGTCCAGCAGCCCCAATCCAACTTCCACGGCTGCCAGCTACACCACAGCACTGTAGAGGCAGCTGGGTGCCAGACTACTGGGTGAGAATACCCAGTTCAGGGGGTGATGCCCAGGTCACCTTGCTCATGAGGTACTGGTGGGTGGATGGAGGAGAAGGAGAAGCTACCCAGAGCCAGCTGCCCTTCACCAGTACAGAATTACAAATGGTTTGGGTTGGGACTTTTAAAGGCCCTTTAGCCCAGCCCCCCTGCAGGGAGCTGGGACATCTGCAACTAGAGCAGGTTGCTCAGAGCCTCTGGAATATTTCCAAGGATGGAGTATCAACCACCTCTCTGGGCAACCTGGGCCAGAATCTCACCACCCCTATTGTAAAAAAACTCTTCCTTTTCTCTAGTCTAAATCTCCCTCTTGGCCTGTCACAACAGGCTCTGCTAAAAAGATTTTTCTCCATCTTTCTTATAGGGCTCCTTTAAGTACCAAAAGACCATGGTAAGGTCTCCCTGGAGCCTGCTCCAGGCTAAACAACCCCAGCACTTATTACTGTGTTATATGTGATATATTATTATCATAATGCTGATGGCAGAGGGAACATCCCTTTGGTCCTGGAGGATGTGCTGAGACACCCCTGCCTTTGACAGGCCCCTATGTTGAGGGACTTGGCCCATGGCCAGCAGGTGGGGGGTGTCCCAAGCCATTGACCTGCAAGCAAGTCCCCAGCCCATAGCTACCACCTGGGGTGGGGGGCTCTGGGCTGCTGTGACCCCCTGGTCAAGTGGGGAGGGAATCCGCAGGGGATCCCCATCCCACAGCCAACATGTAGCAGGGCTCTAGATGTGGGTTAACAAACAAGGGCAGTCCCCTGCTCCCCACTCAGCAGGACCCCAGGTCCCTCACTAACACATGCAGAGGGGTCCCCAGCCCATGGGTCTTACATAGGGGTGTCCCCAACCTTCCCCAAAGCCCCCAGCGCTCTGCCCCTGGCCAACACATGGTGTGTTGGGGGAGGTCCCCAGCTCCCCACGGAGGGGCCCCCGACCCGCGGCCGGAGCACGGAGGCTGGGCTCGGCGGAGCATCCCCAGCCCTAAGCCGGTGCACAGAGGGGGCCGTGCCGCGCCGGCCCGCACCGCCCACAGCCGGCAGCCCCGCGGCCCCCGGGGGCGTGGAGCCGGCCCGGGCCGTGCCCATAAAGCGGGCGGGCGCTGCTGGTGGCAGGAGCGTGGCCCATGGCGGCGGCGGCAGCGGCGCGGTGCCTGCGGGGCGTCCGGAGCCTCCTGCCCGCGGGCGCACGGCGGGAGAGCTGCGAGCTGGCCCGGCTGGCGGGGCCCGTGGTGAGAGCCGGGGACAGGGGATGGGGATCGGGATCGGTCCCGGGGCCCGCCCGGCCGAGCGGGAATGGAGGGGAGACAGGCAGACAGACACACCTACACAGCGGCCGCGGTGCTGCGGTGAGGGGCCGCTTCCCGGGCTGGGAATCGTCCGGAGCCTGGCAGCGTGTCCTGGCCACCCCAGCTGGGGAGGAGACACCTCGGGCCCCGGCTGAGTCCAGCCCGGCCGTGCTGCTGCAGCCGCCTCACCTCCCTTCATGGCTCCGCAGCCCCGGGTTTCACGTCCCGTCCCCGGAAAGGGACAGCCCGGTCCCGGTGCCTTCCCGGTGCGGGCCGTGCCTGCTGAAGGCACAGCTAGAATTAAACCGCCACCGTTCATTCACTTGTTAATTGTTACCCACGTGCTTGTTCTATGCCATAGGAATTCCTGGTGCTGTCCAGCTTGGTCCATGTGCCCTGCTCCAGCACGGCTTGAAAAGAACAGTGGTGGGCTGGGGGAGGGGGGACAAGCTGTTAAATGGCTCAGGGAGACCAGTCTGCAGCCCTGGCATTGCCAAGTGCCCCTTGGGTGATGAGCAAATTGCTCTGCTTGTTGGCAGCTCCTTGGCCAACCCTTCCAGCAGGCTCAGGGTGCAGAGATACCCCATGGCTCTCTGTCCCAGAATTCTCCCTGGGCTGCCCTTGTTCTGGAAGGAGGTGCAGGCTTTGGTAGCCAGGAACCAATGGTGCAGCACTGCGCACGTTTTTGCAGAGGCTTTCCGCAAAGAGGAGCATGCACACAGCCCCGGTCTCAAGCCACTGTGCGTGAAATTTTGTGCTTTGAATCTTTATATGGTAAATAAGTACCAACTGATGAACTTCTCAGAGGCATTCTCCCTGATACCAAAGTACTCACCTGCTGTGAGCAGAGGAAGTGTAGATGGGTTTTGGTTTCTGTAGCTGAACACATCAGCCATAGCTTGGGCCCTTTGACTGTTCCTCCTGTGGCAGAGCCTGCTTCTCTGTGTGCACAGAACCTCAAACCCAAACCTGCAGCTGTCATTAGTTAATGCCCTTCTCATGTCAAACCCTGTGCTCTATTAGTCATGGAGGTATGAACTCCCCTGTGGGATTACTCACAGCAGCAGGTTGAACATGCCCAGGCCTGGCAGGAGGACAGCAGGCAGAGGTGGGAGGTCTGGAGAGAAGGGTTTTGTTCTGTTCTTCATCTCACCCTGCAGGAGCTGGTTCTCCAACAATGCTGGGCTCTTGGCTTGTCAGCTGTAGGGTGGAAGGGAGTGTGAGCAGACCCTGGGCATGGTCCCCAGCTGTGCCTACCCCTCAGCGGGTATAAACATCTCTAACTCTTCCCATCTGGTTCTAGCTGTGCTATGTCTCCATGATTCAGATGCCTGTAGAGGGGCCATCCTCTTGCCAATGGAAAATGATTTCTGGAGTGCAATCTCTGCTACAGCATCGTTAGCTGTAGACCCTGGCAAGGAGTGAGCAGGCTGGACCTGGCGTATCTCCAGGAGGAAATGACATTGCAGTTTGGGAGAAAAGTTCTCCCCAGGTGCACAGCAGAGTGGAAAATCATTGGGATTTCACCCCCACCCATATGCATCTTGCCTCTTGGCAAAGAGTATTTGTGGTGAAGGCATGAGGCACAGAATTAACTAGGTCTTT
>JANHGN010020308.1:38961-85272 GCA_024605025.1 Megaceryle maxima | reverse complement strand
TAATATATATTTGTTTATATTATATATATATTTATTATATTCTACTATCAGCCTCTAGTGGAGTCCGAGAGTTTGCAAACCCCTGCACAGAACCAGTCATTTTTTAAACCCTGGCTGCAGAACACTAGGACAGAGGTTTACCATGAGCTTTACAAAATACTTTTCTTTTTATCTTGTGAATAACATTTACTGGCTCCAGTCCCTTTCTGCTCCTTTTCCATGGGTGCTTGAGAAAGGCTTGTAGGAGCTCCCCTGACAACCTGCTCTCTAATCCCTTGTGCTCTGCCCTACAGCCTGTTGCTCCTTGTCTCCCTTCCTTGCCAGCTTCATCACCTCTGTCTCCTGTTCAGAGTATTTCTCCTTACAAAGAGGTTTAATTTTCCCCCAAGTTAGGAAATCCCCATTTTCCAGGTACTCCTCGAACAAGTATTTTCTAGTCCTTCATTCTTTCTCATTCTTTTCTCATTTACTCAGTCCTAGCCTTCCTCTGTATTTCCCTCATAAGCTGCAAATTCTGGAGGTCATTCTCCTCATTACTCACATACACAGCACACAGAAAAATTCCTCAGCCTCTGAAGTTTCATGTATTTGCTCTAGGAACGCAGTCATCATCTTCCTGGGTACAGGCTCCTGGTTTTCCAGGAAGAAAACGTATAGCAAACAGAGCAAGTGATCCTATCTGATAATCTGTGAAGAACCACCCAAGAGCTGCTGTAATGAACAATGCCAGGGGCATTAAAATTCTTCAATGCCTGTCGAAAGATGACCAGCGGGTTACTAGAAACAGGGATCTACCAGCAAAAAGCTGATCGTTTGTCCTTCATCTGGCAAAGTTCACTTAGGAATAATCTTAGATGAGCAGACCCTGAAAAAATGTTATTTTTAAGATTTGCTTTGTCTACCTCTTTGCTTTTCTGCTTTACAAACCCTGGAGGGTACGGTGCACAGTGTCCAAACAACATCTAACAGCTTAACCACAATTAGCTGTCAAACAATAAAAATGTGCTCCGACCCTTATGCTTCCTCACTTCGAAGGGACTAACACTGAGGAAACTCTGGTTTCTAATTTCTGTTAACCTGGGACACATCTCACCTGGCCCTTCCTCAAACCTTGTGGTATCCATCCCTAGCTCCCTTAGAAGCTTCCACCTCTCAGCACTTGGGGTTATCATAGTTCACTGGTGTTCAGCTCCTTTGCCACTTCTCAGTATACACGGACTGCTGGTGAGGTTCCTTAGAAGTCTCAGTGCCATGAGGTACTGGAGTTTGGATTAAGACAGATAGGAATGAATCAGAGCAATTCTGGACATCATGAGTAATACAGAAGGACTTGGAGAGGGTGGATGAGAGGAGATGTGTAAAGGGTGCATCAGAGGCCAATGGCTTTCTCTGCTGAGGAAATACTGCCTGCACCAAAGGATTTTACCAAACCAGTGTCTGGGATGGGTGATTTCTCCTGCCTACAGCTTCCTCAGTGGCAGGAGCTGTTAGTGATGCTGTGAAGACAACACAGGGGCCCAGCTGCAGCCCAGCAAACACACTCCTGTGCAAGTCCTCTGTCCAAACCAAGTTTCTGCTCTGGACTCAAAGCTTTAATTCAAGTCCGGATTCGAAAGGTGGATAAAAATGAACAAACAAAAGTGCTCAAAGGGGAGACAGGAGGGGATGTGAAAGATGACTATCAAAAGCAAGCGTTCCATCCTTCAGCACCTGCTGCAAATGTTAATTAGGTGTTCCCTTAACTCCTCTTCTTGTGTTTTATTTATTAGAAAACGGTGCTGTACCCCAGGCTGCCTGGTTGGCTCTCCATGGTTTGGTCCTGGACAGGCAGGAGATTCTGCTTACCCCCAAGCAAATTATTTCCCTTGTTCTGAGGCCAGGAGATCTTCCCCTGTGATGCAGAAGCAGCAAAACTAACAGAACCATGAGCAGACTGCTCAGTCTAGGACACATTTCGGGCAATTTGCCTACTCCAGGGCTCAGCTGGATCTTGAGAAAGGGGTAAATTGTTTCCTCTGAGTGTGATCCCAGGGAAGGAGGTGGTGAACCAGAGCAGAAGCATGCTGAGGCTTTTCCTCAGCTGCTGCAGAGGGTGGTTTCATGCCCCTTTCACCTGGGGGCTGCTGCTGGAGTCTGTACATCCACAGCCCAGCCTCCTGTCAGCAAAGCACTGGGACCAGCTGACCTCTTAGAGGATATCAGCCATGTTCCCAGTCTTCCTTTCCCAACACCTGCTGGATGCTCCCTCCTGTATGTCACATGTTGATTGAAAAGTCCTCCAAGAAGGTCTTCTCAATATTGATCAAGTTAAACCTGAATTTAAGGCACAGCATGCTGCCAGTTGTCCCAGAAAGTCCCTGGGCTGCTGTCCTGTATTTTCTTATCTGGTGTGATCACTAGCCAAAGACTTATCTCTGAAGGACACTATTCAGCTTTCAGACTCCACTATGGCCTCTGCAAGTCTCTAATCACTCTTGATATTTCCTACATGTCCACATTGTCACTGGTGGCTACACCAAAATGTTCTGAGCCTGTTACACTCCTTAGAGCAGAAGTGCAACTGATGACGCAGACAGGTCCTTTTTACTTCCAAGACATAAGCACCCCTGGAGGAGTTTCAAAGCCATGTAGGTGAGGTGCTGAGGTACATGGTATAGTAGTGACTTGGCAGTGCTGCATTAACTGTTGGGCTTGATCTCAAAGTCTCTTCCAACCGATTCTATAATTCAAAGAGGGTTAGCAGCTAAGTGTTTGGTTTGCAGCCTTCAGTACAACGTAGAGCAAAAGGTCTGCTGCAGAACTACCTCCTTTTTTTTGGCAAGTCTGAGTCATGCAGACTTGATTGCTGGAGGCTCCTGCACTGGACTTATTAACCCTGGTATTATTAACCCTGGTCTTATTAACCCTGAGCCAGGCACTAGAAATAGCAGCTGAGAACTTCTAACCCAGTTGCACTTTGCAGGAACACATCGTTCGCAGCCCTGTCGCATGAACCTGCATCAGATCAGGGAATTCACAGAGAAGGGACCTTGAATTTAAGGCTGCTTCCCCAAACCCTCCTAGTTAGCTGGCAGGGGCTGTGCTTCCCCTGCCTCGCTGTTCTGCGCCCCTCTCTTGGTCAAGCACATCCAGTGCAGGGCTTGCACCTCACCCATCTTCCAGTGGGCAGCTCAGCTGCTGTGGGAAGCGCCCAAAGCAACGCCCCAGGACCCTGACAGGCTCTCCTGGTTTCCCTCCCCCCTGGCTTGGCTCTTTCGTTGGTCTCACGTGGCAGTGGGTGGCCGTGCTTGCTGCGTGACTTTCTACATGCCTGGGGATACTTCAGCTGACATGATGGACATTCCCCCTTTGAACCCAGCCCAAGCCCATGCCAGAAGGGCCTGTGATAGATTCCTCGTGCCATCCTGCAAAACAGGCTGAAATATAGCACCTTTCAACCAAAGCCCAGGGTAAACAATACAGCCTGTACTGAGGTTCATAAACAGTCCTCATTATTACAAAGGGCATTTCAAACACGGTGTGCTACAGCTTGACCTTAAAAGCTATAGACAATCTAGCGGAGCACAGACGGTTTCATAAAGTACAATCGCTTCCTGCAATTCTTGGGGCAGTGCAGCCGGAGCCGTGCAAATCCTGTTTTCCCTGCATTGTTTCCTGCATGTGAATATCATCAGTCTAGCGGTGCTCGTAACCATGGCACTCGTTAAACAGGAGCAGGGAGAATTCTGATAAAGCCATGCAGGACTCCAAGGGTTTGCACGGGGCCAGCAACCTTGGCTGGGCAAGGCGGAGGTGCCAGCCATCGCTTCAGAAGATCAAACGAGCAATACATACACAAAAGAAAGAAGTGTTTTAAGAATAGCTACTGAGCAAAAGTGCTGTCAGATGCAAGTGTAGGCCAAGAAAGATGGTGGGAGCACAGTGACCCCCCAACCTTCAGTAGGAGCATTGCTTGTCTTTTGGGAAAGATTTTGCCCCTGCTTGAGGGTCCACGTATTCACAAGAGCCCAGAGGTGCTGGGCTCACTGCAGCATCTGAGCAACCTAAGAGCAGATCTGCAGGAGGTGCAGAGGTCGAGGAGGATCACACCTCTCTCCACACCACTCTCCTCCTTGGTCACCTCTCCAATTCCTTATAGATAAGAAAAGAAAAAACACTGGACTACTACAGATTGACAGCATAACTGCAGGTAGACCCTGTGCAGTATGACCAGTTCATGCTCTGGATATTAATGACTCTCTGATGCACTTAATGATGTCTCCCTGGGGCTGTCAGGTCTCCAGACAACACAAAGACAGCACCTGCCCGGCATATTCAGGACTGCCAAACCTTCCCAGCATTAAATTTTTACATACAAGTGCATGCAACTACACATTTAACAAACAAAAATTATAATGGGCTGACCATGAGGCATCTGTGCATTGTCAGATGTCCGAATGCTTTGCAGTCTTTGCTGGATTTTGGAACTAAAGTGTTTTGTTTAATACTGGAAGGTACCTGGGTCAAAAAGAAGCTGGAAGTGAAATTGCTGCATAAAAGGTTTAATTTACAGACTCCTGCATCCCATAATGAAACCAAAAGCACCGAGCCTGATCTTGGTGTGCAAGGCAGCACGTGCAGACAGTGAACAAGGCAGAGATTACTGCAAGTCTCGAGGCAAGTAAAGGCTTGGTGATGGGGAAATTTTACATGAGTAATCAATTGAATAGGACAGGACATAGTTGCATCATGCTCTGAGAATATTACTGAAAAAAAACCTGTGTTTCCAGAAGGAAGGGTGTTTGTTTGGGGTAGAAGTGAGTGCTTTAGTCCTGGTGCCACCCAGCAGGCAGGAACTGAATGCAAGCTTTAAAGTGCAAGGCAAGGTGGATGATGGTGGTCACCAGATGGTCACATTCACAAAAAGATTAAAAACCACGAAACAAACACCAGCTTCTGGGGAGCAAACATCAGCAGCATCACAGAAGTGGTAAACTGGGTCTCTAGGGAAGACATTCTGGAGGAAAAGAAGTGCAGAAAAGTTGCTATACAAGCCTCAAAGCAGTCTGGGTCACAGAGGAGAAAAGGAAGTTTATCTGAAGAGTGACAGGACAACACTGGAAGCTTGGGAAGGCTGCCACGGCAATGATATTGATGTAAAAGTGGAACTGCAGACTTATATTGCTGAATGAACACAGAGGAAAAGCACAAGCGTGTAAATGCAAAATGAATAGCAAGTAGCAAGAGGAATGAAAGGCTTCCCAGATGTCCAGAAGCAACCAGACAACACAGAGGAGAAATAACTTGTTGGATAAAGAGGAGAAATAATGACTGACATGGAGCAGGCTGTTCCAGTCTTTGTAAAAAAAGAAAAAACAGTCAGCTGCAAAATTGATTTAGCAGGTGATAAATATAAAGGCCAAGATAGAAAAAAAATAATTGCCCAAATGGTTTTTAGATAAGATAAATGCTTTCAAGTTCATGAGGCCTGATGAAACTCACACTAGTGTAATTAAGGAACTAATCAAAGCAAACTGAGCTATTAACAATTATCTGCAAGAATTCAAGGTTTAAAGAGGATGTCCCCAGAGGGCTGGAAAATGGTAGAGAAAGGACCTACCTTTCTAGAGAGGAAAAAGGAGGAGCCAGGGAATTCAACACTAATCTGCCTAAATTTGATAAATGGAAAGATAATAGAATGAATAATTAAATAACCAAGTTACAATCCCAAGAGAACAATATGTTGATACATATCAACCGGTGTGGGTTTTTTTGGTTGGGTGTTTTGTTTTTAAAAAAGAAGGAGGCATATCAGACCAATTCTTTTACTGGGTAAGTAGCCCAGTAATTAAGAAAGAGGCAGGATGCCATTTCCCTACACAATATTCTGAGAAACAAAATAGGAAAACACAATCTTGGTGAAGTCACATTGGCTTGAATGAGCCATGGAGTGAAAAACTGCACTTGGAGACCAGTTATCAGTTATTTGCTGTCAGAGCAGGATGACATTTAGGAAAGTCCTTCGTGCATTTATCCCAGTCTGCTCTGTTCACCTTACTCATTACAGGCAGGGACTGACAGTGAGCTCAGCACTTACAGTGCTAGTTATAAAGCTTGTGAATGACCCCAAGTGGAGAGGGGATTCAAATGAGGAAGATGAAGTCCAGCAAAGGTGAGGCATTTTTGAATGCACAGATAAAATAGATTGAATAAGCAGAGAAGTGACAGCAACCCCCTAAGTGATCTTGGGGTCCCAGGGGACCAGAAACTCAATGTGCATACAGTAAGGATGAATTTTATTTTATTTTTTGTAAGGTGTATCAATAGAAGGGCTGGATGTGAAACATAAGGCAATCAGCTTGCTCTGTGACAACGGTGGGACATCAGCTTACCTCCCCACTTAGGATGAGATCAATGCACTGGTGAGTTCAGAAAAGAGCAAATGGGATGATATGCCCTGTGAAAAACACGTTCAAGCAAAAGCTGAGGAAGTGTATTTGGTACAGAAACAGGAGCAGGGGGAGAACAAGGGAGTAGAGATGCTATCAGTCTTGCAGCGTACACGAGGAACACACCTTAGTTGTTGTCTGTGTTAAGGAGAATTTTGTTTACTTTGCACAAAGAAGATTGGAGTTAGCTGCTTAGAAAACAAAACAAACCAAACCCCAAATCTTCTTACTGAAAGGATAGCTGGAACAAGCTGTGAGAGGAGGTGGTACAAACCCTGTCACTGGAGGGCTGTTAGAGAAACAGCTGTAGTGGTTGCTCTAGGTCCCATCTCTTGAGGTCACTTCTAGCCCTGTTTTTGTATGATTTTGCAGAGTAATTAAGCCTCTTTTCAGCATTATGCACGTAAGTGACTTGCAAAATAGGCAGCATTCTGAGTTGAGCACATACTTAATTGCTTTGCTAGTCTGAGGCCCAAGGTATTTCTGGTAGGTGTTAATTTATTCCAAAAATTCTCTCTAGCAACTATTCCCCAATGCACACTGACACCTGCAAAAAAAATAAAAGCAGTATTCTTCTGTTTCCAAGATGCTGCATTCCTTTCAGACCATCCTGCCTTCCTCTGATAATACTAATAAAAGATTCTCTGTTTGAAGCCTTCTTTACTGAACCAGATTATTTCCTCGTGTGCTGTTGATACAAGAGAAACATGAGGTCACGGAAACAATGAGATGAATCATATCTGTAAAGTATTAGGGATGTAAAGTATACATAGGAACATATTATAATTCATTCAAAAATATATATAATACCCAGACATCACACACTAATATATTCCCCAAAGCCCTGAATAGCTGGGAAACCTCTTGTCTTGCAGCAGCAGAACCATTACGTTTAGTTCTTAGTATATCTCTGGGTTTAACCTCGCTGGGTCTCGTCTCTGAGGCAGCCAGGGTGTGGTGGCCTCCATCACCACAAACAGCAAAACAGCTCACAGAAGAGGACTAAAGGATCTTTGAGGAGCTGAGATGTACTGAGATTTAATTGTCTTTCTCAAAGCTATGTAACCTCTTCCTCCAAACATGGACTGAACCCCATCAGCACCCAGCTGGTGACTGCAACGGGGAGGTTGAAGATGCCAAGTACAGCTCAAGTACCAACAAATCCTCATCTTTCTGTTGCTGGGAGGTTTTTGTGTGTGTGTAACACGGTGCCGTCCGGGAGTATTGGTCGTGATTCAAGTCTTCCCACTCTGTGCTAGGTATGCAAACATACAACAAAGGAAGGAGCTCTGCCTAAAGCTTTCCAAACCGAGTGCAAGATGAAATACCACAGGTGGATGAAAGGAAGGCAGGGAGGAACAAAAGGAAACCATGAGTCAGGTTGTGCTATTATCTGAAAAATGCTGCTGCTTACAGAGATGAATTTTAGCCCTTAAGAGGCTGCTTGTGGAATGGGATAATAAATGGTCATCCTTGTTTTAGGGTTTTGTTTTTTTTTTTTGGGGGGGGGGGAATGTGTGTGTGGAGGAAAACACAAGATGGGAATTGTTAAAAGAAGCTCCCATGCCAGAAAGTCAAGCAATGGGGTGTTTATGTTGCCAGCAAGAAGTCTTGCTTCAACCCCTTACTGCAAAGCTGGTGGCAAAGGGACTTGAAACCGAAGCAGCAACAGGGCACGAGGTTGAGCTGAGTCTGGCTGGGCTTGTACATCCCTGAAAAACCCAACAAACAAGGTGGAGACGGTGGATTGGGGTGAAGGAGTTGTTCAGTTCAGCCCCATTCATTGCTGCTGAGCTTATTCCAGACCCAGATCTATCAGAGGCTTCTGCCCTTCATTATTTTGGCTGGAGATATCAGTGGATGCCACCAGCCCCTCAGTGGGCAAGGCACTCCCCTGGGTTCTTCCACTTTCATTGGGAAATGGGTGAAAGGCAAGGGAAAGATTCATGGTAATGAGAGTTCCCTTTCCAACTACAAGCTGGCTCCTGTGCAAGATTTGATTGCCGTTAGTAGGGGACTCTTCACTTTCTTTTCTTGATACAACCAAAAATTACCAGTTTTCTTGAGAACACTTTAACAGCAACACAAAAATACTGATTTTTGAGTTCACTTTCTATAAAACTTCAAACTGAAATTAAAAGATACTTGGGTTTTCCTGGCTTCCTGCAGATATACTGAAATACAAGTTGCTTTTTTTAGTAGTTGCCCTTTCACTATGAACTTTCAGATATGCCACTTCAGTATCAGGATTTCTCTTTGCAAAGCTGTAGTGCTTTAATTCTGATAGAGTGAAAGTCCCATCATTAATCTTTAAAACTGCAGAGCATATCAATCACTAATTTCTTAAAATACACATTTCTGTCAAGCCATTCATTTTTTATTTCAAAGATACCTAATGTTTTCCAGCTTTCCTACTGACACGTAAATGGGTATTTTCCCAGCAGTTCCCCTCTAAGCACAATTTCTCACATGCCATTCGGCCAGGCAGTTTCAGTTTGTAAGGTCTAATCCTTTAATGGTTACACAGATGAAAATTCCAATAACACACAATTAAATCTCTGGCACATATTAGTTAATATTTCCTTATCAGTAATATTTACTATTTATTCTAGAGTAAATACACTACTGAAGCACCCAGACAGCAATACACGAGCTGGTTGGAGGTTGTCCTGTAGACCACTTGCTAACTTCTTCTCCCAAAATGCCACACCAAACCCTTAAAATTATCACCCTGATGAACCCTCCTTGCCCCTACTACTCCCCCAGATGCTAAGTGTATCTCTTGGCTGATTTCAGTTGTGCCAGGGGATGGCATTTGCCAGTCCCATCAGTGGAGAGCCAAAGGTTGCATGCCATGGCTCTGCAGATGGGTCTCAGGACTCAGCTTGCCCTGGCCCATCCAGCCTGGGGTGCAGACACAAGTAGACCAAAGCTGGATATGGATCAACACCATGAGTCCACTTCTATACACCTAAAGATTGAGAGGGCAGGAGGTGGTAAGATTGAGATAGCTGGTCTGGTCCCATAAACCAAAACACTTGGGCAGGGCATTGAAGAGATCTGCTGGCAACATCTGGGGCTTTCTCCCTGAGAAGAAACCCCTTCTGTGCTTGCCTGTGGACACAGGGTAGGAGCTTCAGAGAAGCAGGAGCCTGCTCTCCCACTTCCAGCCACTGCTTCCCTCCTAGATGGCCAGTCCAGATGAACATGATGCCATTTCACAACCCCACACACCCCTGTCTCCGTAAATCATCTTTCTACTCCCTCTTCCCACTTTTTGCCTAAGAACATCAGTTTTCCAGAAAGGTGAAGACATTTGCTTGGAGCTTATTACTAATCCACTGCAGGATTAGCAGAAATTTAGCATTGAAAGGCACAACACTGCTCACACCAAAATATTCTTAGTATACTTTTGAAATTCTAATTATTTTTTTCCCCCTATTGGAAAAATGATAAAGAATTCCAAGACTGATCTACTGCAATCCTTTCCACAGTGGAGAACACGTGAAAAGAATGCTATAATTGGAGATGGCAGGGAAGATTAAAAAATAAAAAGGGGGTGTTTCCTTGGAAAAGTAGATTAAAACTGAAGTTTTCCTTAGAGACCTATTGTTTTTTTGCTTGCTTTTCAATGAGGAATACAGAAAAACATTTTTTTTCCTTGGGTGCAGAAAAGGACCTCTAGCCTAGGGAGGCACACCCCAGGACGGCAAATGGGTTGGTGGTAGGAGTGCTCTTCCTCTTCCAGATTACAGCCCACTTCTCAAGGGAATAGCCACAAGCCTGAGCTGTTGGCCAGGGTGTTGTGTGTATTTTTTTTTTACTCCTTTTTTTTTTCCACCACCTTATTATTTTTTATTTTATTTTTGGCAAAAACAATTGGGAGAGTCTTGGTTTCATTGCACTTTAACACAAGCGTCAACACCTTGAAATATTTTTTGCAAAATGGAATTCTTGCCACCAGCCCAGCCCTATAATCAACGCCCTGAGGTTTCATCAGACACTGATTTTACCAACAAGTCTGGAAAGCTTTAGACCAAAAAAATGAACTAAAATACACGTGCCTGAAAAGGAAAGTTGGCACCATAATGCCTTAAAACTCAGTTTTGCAGGGAGGTAACACTTGAAGCAGGGGAACCTGTGAATCCCTGGTCCTAGAGGTCTCATCCTGGTCTGCTCCCTGTGAATTCAGTGCAGTAATCGAGTAAAGAACAACCCGGCAGCACAGATGGTCTGGGAGAGGTAACTGGGTAGCATGACAAGTGAGCAGAGGCGAGCACAGGGAGATCACACACCCAGAGTTAATGGTTATTCTACAGCAAGAACCATGATGAGCTGCAACCCTCCTGTTTGCGGATATCAGCCTTCTGCTTCACCTTCAGGAAACTTTTAGGTGAGGGGCATAGTTGTCCACATCCACAACTCTTCATCAAAAGCCACATCTATTCAACTTTTTGGGTTCTGGATGCTGAATGGGAGCCCTCTCCCCTGCCCCTTGCTGTGATGATGGGCTTTCATCCCTGACATGGGGATGCAGCCCCCATCCAGCGAGGCTGATGGGCACCCAGGGACACATGCACTCTCCTTTCAATGATTCCTTTTATTGTTCTTCTCCCCCGACCCTTTTTTTTTTTTTTTCTTTTCCTTTTGTTATTCTCAACACATAAATGAGAAGTCCTTCAGACAGAGCCTGCCGGAAAAGCCAAGACACATTCAAATGCTCTCTTTTCTTTGTTCCCAGAAGATTAATGACACGTAGGCCAACAGGCCTGTAGCCTTGTTCCCGTAACCTGCATGCTAAGGGGGAACAAATGAAAGCATGTAACTGGAATTTCCACTCAGCTTGTCTCAACAGCACACGAAAAGTTAGGACAAATCAAATTACAACTACAGAATACAACAAAGTTCCCTTCTCCTTTCGAAACAAACAAGCAAGCAAACAAACAGAACGGCCCGATTTAGTTGGTGAAGCCAGGCACGGCCAGCTGTGTAACAACATCTGGGCTGTGCTTGGCTGGAGGCTACCTTTCCATGCCTATGCTAAGCTCCATCCAACAGTGAGGATCTGGTGGGCTTAGAACTTTTTTCAAACTAGACAGCTCTGTGGTCAGCTCCAGTGGCTGCTGGCAGCTCCTGTAACCCAGCCACATTGAGACCCCCCCCAAGCCTGAGAGCTGGTGGCCGTGTGTTTGTCCCAAATTCCAGTGAGGAAGCCAAAGCCGGTTGGCAGATTAATTGCTGAGCAGAGGCCTGTCACTCAGAGCCACGGGTGTCCCCCCAGGCGAGGTGGCTTCTTCATTCCAGGCTGCCAGTGCTGGAGAAAGGCAGTCACTCACTTTGAAGGGTGTCAGCAGGTTGCGTGCCTCAAAAAGCAAGTGTTAAATAAATATGCGAGTCCGGAGGCACTGTTTTGTTGTCTGACTCTCTCTCCCAAAACTCTCACTGGGATTGTTGAGTTACGAGTTTGGAGAAAGAAAATAGGATCATGGAGGGGTTTGGGTTGGAAGGGACCTTTAAAAGTCATCCCTGCACTAAGCAGGGATTGAGAGGACAGGGGTAATGGCAAAGACATCAGGTAAAGCCAGCAGATTAAGATGAAACACTAAACCCCATGAAGATAAAGGTAAATTGGATTCAGTCCCTGGAGTGAACCACGGAGCCAAACTGTCGCTGGCAGTACAGCCATGATGATGCCAAAGCAGGTACCCTCCCAGGGCGAGCTCAGAACCCACTAAGTCCCTGCTCTCTCCACGGCTAAACTGGAACCAGAAAGAAAAAAGCTAGTTCCTACCCAGAGCTGGCAGAAAATTCTCTCTTTTCTTTTAGGAGAGTAAAATTTTGATTGCTATTTCCTCATGTTTTCTGACTAGCCCATCTCATCTTTTCCCCTGTGAAGATGGCTTTGGATATGGAATCCGGCCTCCAGCTGGAGAGCAAAAAAAACCGCCACCACAGCTGAGCTCTGCTTCTGCCAAGGAGACTCAGGTAGTCCCTGGTATGAAAAGCAGCCGCTGGCCTCAAAGGTGTGCCCCAGAAATCCCTCCTACATTTTAGTCCCAGGCTTCATAACCTGACCTGAGGCACCGAGAGCATTGTTTTCTGTTTGTTTCTACATTAAGTAATGCTTACTAAATATGAGGAGTGAAATGCACCAATCTTGGGCACAGACAATAATTATCCTGCTCCAAAACTGACCGGCCAGCCAGAGGTTCAGCATGCAGGAGGATGCACTGATCCCCCAGTTCCATAATCTACCACTCCTTACCTTGGATTTACAGCACTCCAACAGCTATAAATAAACCTAGTAACAAGTCATCACTTTTTTTTTTTTTCTTTTTGTATTCCAGTCTATTTTTTAAATTATTTGTTTCTTGCTTTAAAGATACTTTTTCAGACATGACATCTACAGCAATCCTCCAAGTTCCTTTTTGTTTTCTAACTACAGTGTTCACTGACAAGAAGCCTAAAAATCATACCCACTATACAGCTTTCTTTGTGTCATGTAAAGAATTGGTAGTTAGATGTATTCTGGAAAAAGGCTTTACTTACACTGCATTTGCTGAGGTCTGAAGTACAGACCCAGAGCTAAAGGAAGTCACAGTTTTCTTACTTCCACTGTGTTTGCTTCTGGGGAAACTGAAGCAAAAAAAGAATGGCAATGTCTGTTTGTAGTGGCTGAGAAACATCTGTCAAAAGTAAAATATTTTCAGACACGAGTGCCCATGGGCAAATGTTATCTCCCAGATCACAACAGGTAACAACCGAGTTTTTCAAGGTTGCGGCATCAGCAACGGTTGCTGCATTAAAGCAACACCCAGCTCCTGAAAATATCAAACCCACCATTTGCATCCACTACCGAGCAGTGACAGGAGGGCTAGGCAACTCAATTAGGGAAAAAAAAAAAAAAAAAATCAATATTAGCAAAATATACAAATATCAATTAGCATCCTTGCCTGACCCCTACACATACAGATCCTCTCCAGTTACCTCTGGCCAGGCTGGATCGATGAGCCAAGGCCAACGGCATGAGGTTCAAAAAGGCAAAGCGCTGAGTCACAACACACTTGGGTCACAACAACCTCCTGCAATGCTACAGGCTTGGGGCAGAGCAGCTGGAATCTGCCTGGTGGAAAAGGATCTGAAGGGGTTGGTCAAGAGCAGGCTGAAGATAAACCAGTATGTACCCAGCTGGCTAAGGTGGCCACCAGCATCCTGACTTGCATCAGCACTACTGTAGCCAGCAGGACTAGGGCAGGGCTTGTCCCCCTGTACTTGGCACTGGTGAGGCTGTACCTTGAATCACAGGTTCAGTTTTGGACCCCCTACTACAAGAGAGCATTGAGGGGGTGGAGCGTGGCCAAAGACTGGCAATGGAGGTGGGGAAGGATGTAGAGCACAAATCTTGTGAGGAGCATCTGAGGGAACTGGAATTGTTCAGCCTAGAGGAAAGGAGGCTTGGGGGAGACCTTCTGGCTCTTGACAACTCCATGATGGGAGGCTGGAGTGAGGTGGGATCAGTCTGTTCTCCCAAGGAACAAGTGATAAGACAAGAGGAAACGGCCTCAGGTTGTGTCAGGGGAGGTTTGGGTTGGACATCAGCAAAAATTTCTTCCCCAGAAGAGCTGTCAAGCTCTGGCCCAGGCTGCCCAGGGCAGTGTTGTATTCCCCATCCCTGGATTGATTTAGAAGATATGTAGATGTTGTACTGACAGACATGGTTTAGTAGTGACCTGGCAGTGTTCTACAATTCCATGCTTCCCTCCTTTTTATTGCCTGTGATAAGACTCCACTAATGAGACGAGGCAGTGTTTCTCTTGCCATAACTGCAACGGGCAGTCCCAGCCATCAGAGCAGCCTGTCCGTGCCCAGCTGCTGTCCCAGGGAGACCATAGCACTGGCTTGCATGTTGCTGATGCCAAAGGATGCATAAGTGCAGTGGTCCCTCTGCGAGGGCTGCCTGACACTGATTTATTTTTTTCTGGTGAGGAAGGCCTGTGTTTTAAGAAAACATCCAGTCTGGCTTTAGAAATTGCCAGTGAGGGGAAGGCATTCTGCAAGAAGAGAGTAGGAGCTGTTTGTTCCAAAACACAGCGTGGGGAACACGTGTGCACCTGTGTGGGATGCACGCACACCGCACACAACAAGGAAACAAGCCACAGCTCTTCATCGCTTTGCTACGCGTGAAATCTAAGCTGTCAGGCTAGCGAAACGGAGACAGACAGCAGTAAATACAGAGCTACCTGATTTACACAGGATCACAGGATGTCAGGGGTTGGAAGGGACCTTGGAGATCTTTGAGTCCAACCCCCCTGCCAGAGCAGGCTCATATCATCCAGCACAGGTCACACAGGAACACAGCCAGGGGGGTTTTGAAAATCTCCAGAGGAGACTCCACAACCTCTCTGGGGAGCCCGTTCCAGTGCTCTGTGACCCTTACAGTAAAGAAGTTCCTCCTCATGGTAAGGTGGAACCTCCTGTGCTCCAGCTTGCATCCATTCCCCCTTGTCCTGTCACAGGGCACAAGTGAGAAGAGACTGTCCCTTTCCTCTTGACACTCAGCCCTCATATTTAGGATGTTAATGGCCTTTAGCCACCACTGATTTCTTGGTCTCTCCACCACGTGCTGGCTCAAGGGCAGCACTTCCAGCCCTCTGCTTTCCCAAGCAACAGGCACCCAGAGCAGGTGAACAAATGCTGCACACGTGTGTCACCATTGCCATGTGTCATTTATCACCGGAAATAGCACCGACACACATCTGCATGTTAAAGTCCACACTGGGATTTAATTTTTTTTCCTCTTTTTTTTTTTTCTCTCCTTTTCTTTTCCTCTCCCTGAAGGTCTCTGAGCATGTTCCTGTGGTTATTGTTCTCAGGGCCATGCAAGGGCAGTGTCCCAGAGGGGCCGGGCTGGAGCCTGGCATGATCCACACCCACATTCCTCGCCGGTGGGAGACTGATGTCTCCTCACAGCTTCTATTTGCACAACTTACTGTATATTTCCATAGAAGGACAATGAGCATCTACCTAAGCGCGAGAAGCCTCCCGGATGGTGAAGGATTTTACGTACGCGCCCAAAACGAGGGATTTGCGAAATAGAGAAATTCCCTGCGTGCTTCTCTTCTGACGTTTTGTGGGGATTTTTTATTTTTATTTTTTTTTCTTGCTTTACGCGACAGAGTCATTGTATGAGTAATATTGTCCCCTGTATTTTTATTGTCATTCATTTCTGCTTCCTATTATTTTTCTTATTAGAGAAACTTCCAGAGTTCTGGAAAAGGATTTACACACAAAGCGCCTCTCTCACAGATGCGTAGCCTCTCAAGTTTAGTGAAAAAGCCACAAAAGTTGTCAATTTTATCTGAAGAGGGGATTCACTATGAGATGCTTAAGCATGTTCTATTTTAACCAATGAGAGCAGTTCTGCTGGCTTGAGGTACCAGCAGACAAGAGCCTGTTTTAAAAACAAATTCATCTCACTACAGGCGTAGCACATGTTCTTCACCAAAGATCAGCTGAGGGCAAGGTAATGGTGGCATTGTATCTGCCTTGATGGTGTGAGGAAAGGAGGCAGGCAAAGTTTACAGGTAGACTCAAAAAGCTTTCATTAGACCAACAGATACAGTGGGAGACAAAGCAAACAAGGTTGGGAGCACACCAGGGTTGATACGATCCTGTGTTCTTACATTCTTCTCAGCTCTAATATTACTTCCTTATTTAAAGGGAGAAGTGTTTGAGAACTTCACAAGTACAGATTGAAGTCTGAGAGCAGAAAGGGAGAGGAAGGTAACTGTGGGACCTTGCTGACCTCAGCTGGCTACCTCTGAAAGCAACTGCCTCTCCCTGGTACGTGTACAATTTTCTTCTTGTTGAAGGAAAAAAAAAAAAAAAAAAGGTTCATTTGTGCTTTTTGTTGTTGCTGGTATGAGCACAGCTACCCAGGAAGGGAGATTTATGTCACTTCACATGAGCCGTCTCAGCATTAGGCATCTGGCATGACCTAGTGTGTCTGGGCTCCTGCTGCAGTCAGTGGGAAGAGATGAGCTCTTTCGAGGATGAATCAACCCATTTCATGACAGATATCAGAGACAAGACGGATGAATCACCCAATAGACAGGCTTCGCTCTCTCTGCTGAATATGGAGGGACTCTGGATGACTAGACTTAGCCTTAAGTAGCTAAAATTAGGTGAGGTGAATCATGCCCAAAGGTGATTTTTCTATGCTAGAAGCACCAACATTACCCACCCAGTAAAATTAGCCAGGTAGCAACATCTGTCAGCATAAACCTGGCCCATGTCTTTGCAGTTCAGGAATTTGAAGTGTCATCTGCCAAACATCCAATTCCTCCTACAAATCCCACCCCCCTTTCCAGGGCTTATTGTACCCACAATTGCTCTGTGCAGATTCAACAGCCCAGAAACCTCTGCTGCCCATTCCCCATCTCCTTTGTCTCAATAACATGGGCCCAAACCCCTACGAAGAGAACAATCCTCATTTTCTAAACATTTCCAACAGGAGCCAAGACATCTCAGGACATGAAGAGAATAGACCCTCAGATTTAACATTTTCAATGCATCAAAGCTGAGGATTAAACATTTAATATAGAGGCTTAGTGTTTAAGCCTGTCCCATCAAATCAGGATGAGATCCCAGTAAGCCAGTACAGTTACTCTTATAACAACCAGCATCAAAATTTGTTGGATGTGTATATGGGAGAACCACAAGGAACTGCTTCTGCAGCTATATGTAACACAATTACACTTCATCCCATTATAACATGAGAGATCATTAGTCTCATGTTAAACAGCCCTCCCCAAACCACCTTTTGTAGCGTTACGGAATAGGATTTACAAATATGCTCATCATCAGCAAACACTTGCAGCCCTTTCTGAATCTTGATAGATTCCTGACCTCAGTGACAGCCTGCAGTAATGAGTTTCATAGCTGAATTATATCACACCAGGGGAAAAAAAAAGTTCCTTTTCTCAGCTTTGAACTTGCTACCTTTTAGTTTCTTCCTCCGTCCTTGAACAGCAGCTGGGGCACGTTAGGAATTTTCCAGGCAAGCGGATTGGAAAAGGGCAATTCAGAGTGAAAATGTCTTTGGGAAATGGGTCTGCTTGACAATCTTCTGATAAAGCACAAACAGGGCTTGGGCCTGGAGGTGTTTCCTGTTGGGTTGCCTGACATAATGCTGAAGAACTGAGGGCTGCAGGGTTCCCTGCTCCAGGGCAGGTCATTGCTGGGCTGGCCCAGGATCCCTGGCTCCTCTGGATGTCTTGGAATTTAGATATTGCTCCTCAAAGGAGCTTTAAAATTTTCCTGAACCATGTAGTATAGTTATGAAATTTTTGTGGAATTGCCTTTTTGTGGGAAATTTGGAAAAGATATATGCCCCCCCCCCCAACTCGGACAAAAGACTGCAGCGTTTCCTTCCTTCCTTGCCACCTAAAACTATCAAATTTTGGCTCAGTGTCTTGACATTTAGTCCTTTTACTTTCCAAATTTAAGGAAGCATTTGCCACCTTTTCAACCTCTTCCTCAGGGTTTGCAGACAGCCCTCAGCTTTCTTTACTTTCCTGAAAAATTCCTCCAAATCTGCAGTGTCTGTTCTGAGCTGCAAAACTCTCACTGCCTTTACCAGGGGACCAGATCAGTATTTCCCACGTAAATGTTGGATGACCACCACCTGAATTTTTGCACACCAATACCTGTCACCCAACACAGCACCTCGGTACCTAACACAGACAGTATTTGGCAGTACTTCAAAGTTTTGCTTCTTCCCTTTTGGTACGTCTCTGGCATGTTAACTGCAGCTCTCTGAAGAGCTGACTGAGCACCAAGTATGGGAAAAATGACTCGCTACGTTAGAAATGCAGACCCCTTCTCTTTGCAAGGAGAATTTCAAGATCTCTCTTCTGTTCCTGTCTGGGCTGAGAGAATGGACCTGAAGGCATATTTTGTGTTATTTCCTTTAAAGGTTCATTTTAGCCTAGTATGGTCCTATTGCTACAAAATTAAACAGAAGAATTCCCATGCAGAACAAACAGAAAGGGCCAAAAGGTCTTCTAATGGACATTTTCCTTTGGTGTCCTTCTGAAGCATATTGAGGTTGCATTAACACATATTTTAGACCAACAGAAAAAAAAGGGGGGGAGAGGAGGAAAAAATTCCCAAACCCTGACATCATGAGCTACCCAAAAAAGAAGCATGGCAAATTCATGCTTCTCATAACCTTCATTTTTTTCATATTATTCTTTCTCATTCCACTGTAGGGAGTATAAACCCAACCAGAAATAGGTGCCGATGTGTTGGGTTTTTTTCCATGTGTGAAACCAATGCTGGTGAATCTGCAGCCACTCCATTAATATCCTCTGCTGGGGCACAGAGTCCACGTCACCACACTGGAGATGGAGTGAGGTGAAAAAGATTTGTTTAAAGGCAGCAGACATACAAATAATGAAGTTGGTGCAAGGATGACTGACCTGTGTCAGACATGGGCAGGTCAAGGCAACTTTTCCTGTTGCAGTTTGAAACTCCCAAAGTTGGAAGATGTGAGAGTTGTGGCTGATGGCCCATCTCTTTTCTATTTCATGGTACTTTGTGCAACCTGACCTCTGGCAATCCTCTCTCACAGCCACATCTCTGTGAAGCACAGGAAGCTCACCATGGTGTGCCATCATAGCCAACCACCACTGACAAATGCACAAGATTTACTTACTGCTTCCCTTGAACTATATATAGACAGCCAGGCTTGGAAAAACACGAGTTGGGTCATCCATTCCAGTCGCCCACATTACAGAGATTATTTCCTTACTTTATTCTTGCTATTGTCTTACCCTATCTAGTCTCACCCACCCATGTCATTGCCTCTGTTACAGTTTGACAGTCTATTCCAGGCATGCTCAAGGTTATGATTTATTTTTTTTCTTTCTTTCTTTCTGTCTAGCCTGAATCTTTTTCCATTTTTAATTTTAGGCCAAACTCTGTTCAGCCACTTTCTAGATAATCCAGATAACCCTCTTCCTTTCTTTCATGCAATTTCCTTTCACTTATTTATATTGCTATCATCATGTCATCACCCCCCAGCCTAACATTTTCCAAGAGCTCCTGGCCGATGCACTCTCTGTTCCAGCATATTCATGCCTTCTTCTCTGCTGCTCTTCCAAGGCTTTCCAATTCCCTTTTCTACCATTATGATAGTTTCAGCTTTCATGCAGCATTTAGGAAGCAAAGTTCTCTGTTTGCATCCAGTGTGTCAATACTAGAGGCTAGTAAATTTACACACTCTATTAAACGTTTTTTAGGCCTTTAAAGCCATTCTTTGCCCTCAGCATCATGTTTATCATCTTCATTGCAAGATCACAAAATGTACCAAAAGGTAAAGATTATACCAAATACCTGCACAAATCTACAAGCTTGAAGAGGAGACAGGGCCTTGCTGAGTGAGGGCTCACCTATGGTAGTCACCATAGCATTGAAGACCCTGACACAGCCTGAGCAACAAAAGAAACATCAAATGCTGGAATAGTAGCAGAATATAGGCAAAAGATCCAACATGAAAATAAAAAGTCTTCAGACAGAAGATTTTCAGGTAGTAACATACATGATAAAATGGAAATAGAGCAGGACATTTGGAGGAGAAAGGATTCTTTTCAGTGGCATACCAGAAAAATCAGAAGCATGCTTCACTGCTTTCAGTACGATTTAGACCATTTCACATGTTTTGCCCTTTAAAAAATTAGAAGGCATAAGTGATTCTTGCCTATGGGGCTGTTTTTTAATTGTTACTTCTGTATTATTTCCTTCTTCAAATACACGAATCACACCTTAGCAAATAACTCTCTCCCTTCCTCACCTCTGCCATATGAACGTTGCCATCAGTGACTGGATTTTGAGCCTTGTTTTTAAATGCACTCTGTACTGTACTTATTCCAACACTGAACTTGCTGCCACCCCGATCTCCTGTGATAAAGGTTTTAAAAGTCATAAATACCAGTTAAACTGTGACTTTTATTGAGTATCACAGGAGGGCAAGGTATGCAAATGCCATTTTGTTGAAAATGAAAGGTAGAAGCACTACCCTCTTCCCTGTCCTCCTATCAAGTCACTAGAACCTTATGGGCAGGTTATAGATTTCAAATTCCAATATGACAAGTAGGGAAGAAAACCGTTTCTGCCAGAGGATGCTCTAGTGACATAGTGACTCCTGAAAACACTAATTTATCCCTGGTACCAAACAAATGGCAACAATGTGAGTTTCCAAACATCAACAGTTCTGATACAGGTCTGCATGGGAACTCCAAGAGAAATGCTATAGATGATCCTGACTATAATCTGGTGGCTTCACCTACTCAGACAAGTGCTGCCTTCTCATCTCCTGGTCATCCCACCTCATTCAAGACTTTGCAGTTATGGAGCAGACTGAAAATTACATTTCTTTCAGTAGTTCCAGGTTGGCTTCACAGCCACTAGAGTTGGTGCAAAGGATGGAGCATGAACATGAGTGCAGAGAGGCACTGGAAGGGGGAAGTGAACAGGGGCATGGTGGCCTCAGATTGGTCCACGGCAACTGTGAAACTGCACCACATGTTATGGCCTCAGGGAAGGACTGTCCATGGCCTGTATTGTCAACCACAGGCTACGCTTGGTGGATACTCTGATCTTCAAAGTACATCAGGCTTATTAACTGTAAATGGCTCACCTGCTGGTAATGACTATACCTGTTGCAATCATAACACCCATATTCACCACTGCATTTGTTACCCAGTGAAGGTCCCTGTTCCTGGGTGAGTTATTCTCTCCTCCACTCCATGCTCCAAAAACTTCTCTACATCAGGACTACTTACAGGCACTTCTTACTCCCCATGATCTCCCTATGGCAACATTTTAAAGCAGCTCAACTAGTATCTCTTCAATGAGAATTTGTCAGCAATCAGCATTCTGCTTGGGGGGGGAGGCGAATATGGAGATCTTATTTGTCTACCAACCCCTTGTTCCCAGATTTTACTTTCTTCCCTCATACTGTATGGAAGTGTTAAGGAAGACCCTGGATGAACTTACAGAATCAAAAAGCAAGATTACCCTAGTTGTCAAAATAGAATTGAAGGAGTCAGATGCAGACCTAATTTCTCTCTCTACCACATACGCAGCGTTTGATCAGGCAGCCACCTAATGCAATCTGTTCATCTATCAGTTTATACAATGCTAAAGCTCCAGGATTGTAATTACCTTCTTAAAACCAGCAGCTATTGTGGCAGCAAATTAGAACAGGGAAATTAAAGAGACCAGGCTGCTGAGAATGTAATTAACAAATATTTGGTGAACTCTGTGATTATTAGATAAATGGCAGGCTTTGAGACACTAATGACTACAGTCAAGCCACTTTTGGTGATGTTTTATACAGGGAATTAGTGCGATGGCCCTGGAGACAAAGGATCTGGTGCAATGTCACCCCTACGGTCCCCAAGACTTCAGTGAAATCAAATAATTCCTCTAGAATTGTGTTTTCATTCTAGCATATGTGACGAGTAGCAAGCCAGAAAAAAGGGAAGATTAGGACATGATTTCCACACTGTTAGGAAGACAAGGTCTCATCTAGGTACAGTCAGAAGTGTCTTAGGAGGGCCTGCCAGCAAGCAAAGCTGAAAATCTTCAGCCCAGGGATACAGACATCAGGATAAGAAATATTAGATTTTCCATAGAACTATTATTGTAGGAAAGTGGGTCAGAGAGTCAAGAAACCGATTAATGAATGGGGAATAGTATGCATGACAAAAAGCAAATATCAGCATTTTTCCCCCTTGAAGCTGTTGATAACTTGAAGCTGTTTCAATAATGATATCCCCAACTGATGACAATGTTTCCTCCCACCATCCGACACTATCCTGTTGCTTTGTGTTTTGAAGGGTTGTCAGTCACATGGAAAACAAGGAAGAAAGGTCAGTAAGAGAGGACAGGATATGAAGGAATGTCGCACAACCAAGTCAAGGCTTTTGAGCGTACAGAAACCATATGCAGGCTCTTGTGACTTGATCCTGCAAACCTTCCCCGACAGCAGCCACTGCTGTCTGTGCAAGTGTCTGAGGGAAGCCAGCAGGCCCACACGCATTGCTGGTGCTCCTGGGGCAGCAGTGTCCCTACTCAATTCCAGTGCAGAATGTTACCAAGAGTTAATACCTTGGCCTACACTTCTGGAGTCTAGATATAGCAAGGAAACTACCTTTTGTAATGTGATAATGTGATTTTGTAATGATAATGTGATTCTCACCCCCCCCCCCCTTTTTTTTTTTTTTTTTTAGAATTAAAAAAAAGTTTTTTGTAAGCTGACATAGAATCATAGAATTACAGAATAGTTTTTATGAAGAGATCTTTAAGATCAGTGAGTTAAACTGTTAACCCAGCACTGCCAGGTCACCACTAAACCATGGCCCTCAGCACCACATTTCCATGGCTTTGAAACCCCTCCAGGGATGGGGACTCCACCACTGCAGCCCGAGCCAGGGCTTCACAATCCTTTTGGACAAGAAACATTTTTCCTCACGTCCAACCTAAACCTCCCCTGGTGCAACTTGAGGCTGTTTCCTCTTGTCCTACCATTTCTTACTCGGGAGAAGAGACCAACCCCACATCCTAGCCACTCGTCCCAGAGAGTGACAATAGTGAACACCCCTGTGTTTACCCCATGCCTCATGGCTGTTGCAGTCTGCAGCAGAAGTGGGAAAGAGCAATGACACTTCCAGGGAAGCCTGAAGGAAGTTTACACACATCTGTCCCCAGCGAGAAAAAACAGTCTGAGGTACTGAGCATTCACACACAGCAGATATGCAGGTCTCTGTACACCACAGCTACACTCACACAAACCTTAGAGAGAAAAGAAAGGATCACATTTACAACTTGTAAATATCAGCATGGTGCACGTTCTTTGAATCAACACAGGTTCATGACCGTGTCCACAGTTCTGCTCTATGCTTACTGACCAGAGCACAGAGCTCCGAGGAAATCAAGGAGCAGGAAAACAGTAGCCACATGAAACCAAGGCAGAAAACTACTAGCCCTAGGGAAAATAAACAAACATACATATATATATATACACACACACTGACAGCACAAGTCCAACAGCCCTGTCTCGCTGAAAAGGGCTGTTTGCTCTAAATAACAAGCTTCTTTTGGGTCCAGTCTCAACATCTGTGCAGATTACAGAAAGACAGTCCCTGAAACCACATGTTAAGACATAGCTTTTTAACATCCCTCCTGTGCCACCTTTCCTGAGCTCAGAACAGAGATACAAAAGCCGTACTCTTGAGCCAGAGCTCTCCTTGGACAGCATATTTTCTCTGGGCTGTGCATCCAAGGATTCTGAACATTTTGTCCCTTAGGTAGCAGCCTGCTATTTAACACACTGTTTGAGAGAACTCATGCCAGGAGGAGAGCAAAGCATCAAGGAGTAATGAAAGCCCTCAGACAAGTCTGTGTAATTTACATTAATTTTACTTGTCGGCATCTAGATAAAAGCATGGAAGCGACCAACTGACAAAGGTGGGCTTCTAAAATTCAGGGAAAGCCACAATCAAAAGGCCACATTCTGCAGAAGCTCCAGCTCCTTTGAAGCCAGGAGATTAAGACAGAGCCTCTTAAAGTTCATAGCTACTAAACTGTTAAGGGTCAGCGAGGAGAGTAGCCGTGTAAGTAATGTGGGCTATTTAACAGGCTAAAGCTGTCCAGCTGCCTTTTTTTTGTTTTTTGGTTTTTTTTTTTTTTCCTTCCCCTTTTTGGCTAAAGAAGTCAGAACAAAAGGGCAACCTCAGAAAGGGAAGAGACCACACACACCTGGTAGATCAGAGTAACTGCCAGGAAGAAGCAAATTCCTTCTTAGCAACTACCAAAAGTTTTGCTTAGACTTTTTAGAAATGTAAAAACTAAAGACATAACACAACCCACAAATTTGCCTGTCCTGTACTTCCTACAAACAGTCAGAACTAGCCTGGTAATCAGTATATTTAATCTATTTTTTCCTCATATTCATACATAAGGCCCAGATAGATTACTTATGTGGCTTTGGACAAAAGGTTGGACTATTTTGGAAGAGAAGAATAAATTTTGAAATTTCTTTTTTTAATGGCTTGCAGAGCCATTTAACACAGTCCAACTTTTAACAATAGGAGTAATAAGTCACATAAAATGTGAGATTATTAATACACTTTCAACTCATAAATAGAAGCTCTTGATGTTAACTTTAGGTCAAACCAAAATTATTACAAAGTTCTGACATATTTAAAATCAAGACCTTGCTTCCTTCTGCTACACCAGTATCTCATTACTATAAAAACTACTTTGTCTTGATGACAAATAGGAAAATTCCTTCTCTTTGGAAATCAAATATCAAACTCTGACTTCAGGATGTGATCTGAGCACACTGATACCACTTTCTGTTGACCAAGATTTCACAAAAATGAACCACAGTCCTGTTGGTTAGATCAGCCTATTAAAGCTGGCAATACTTTGCTAACAACAGAAAAATAGAAATCAGAACAGGATACACGTTTTTTGTTGCATTGAAATAACACTCAAGTTTTCCTCCCTCTGTGCCCCTAAGAGCAATTTACCACAAACCTAGATTCCTTTTCACAGGACCATGCAAGCATGGAGGAATTGTAAGGTACCACCTGCCCCATAGAGGAGTGCAACAAAATGCAGAAGTCCCTGTGGGTGTTAATAACTGTCTCAAAGATGACAAGAAAAAGAGTGAAGTTACAGCCCTAGAGCAAAGTCCAAGGTGAACTTTTAGGTTCCCCCTTACCAAACATCATTAGACCCTTAGCTCACCAAAACCTGCCAGATCACTCTCACCCAGACCCCTTCCAGAAGTTTCTCAAATAAGAATTACTCTTAAATTGCATAGTACTTAAGTCCAACAATGTCATCTCACTTCATCATTCTTTTGTATTCCCGAGAAATTTAGCAGCATTAAGACTCAAAAAAATCATTTAGAAGAAAATGTAGCCAAAAGGACACCCATTTGAGCACAGCAGCACTCTTTGCCATTGCTCCCAAACAGAAAGTCTTTGATATGAGGACATACCTTATACAGTGGTGCTGCTGCACACCAGGAGATCAACACCTTTCTATCACACTTATCCCTGGAAAAAAAAAAATCATGTTTTAAATTGCTTCATACTCACATGGTCTCAGAAGAAGGTGTTCTGGCTGCAAGCTGACAGAGAACAAGCAAATAGCACATAGAAGCAAAGAACAAGAGGAAGGGAAGCAAACCGCTCTCACCTGGCAGTAACTGGCACTGGATGCTCCAAATGGATCCAGAACTGAAGAGTTTCCAGGTGTGTGAAGTGGAGCAGGGCTTTTTAAAGCAGCCTAAAAGATTGAGATAAAACATTAGTGAAAGATGTGTCTGTTCACCCTCCACAGTTTTGAAAATCACCTTTCATTTGTCTCTACTTATGAGGGATACTGGATCAGAGCAGCTGTCCCTCCAGCCCAGTATTGCACCTCAGCCCATGGCAATAAATGAGTCACACTATTCAGAGACAGCAAATGGCTACTTTCTGTGGTTTCTTCTGCTTGTTCTCCACCAAGACCCACAAAAAATGTATTAGGGATGGTAGGGGACAGTTCCCTTTGGCCTTCACTTGTGGACCTGCTGTCATGGAGCTTGTTTGATTTCTCTCTGAACCTACGGACACTGGATGCCTGAAATTTTCTGTGGCAACAAACCCCAGAACTTCATTGTCAGCCACATAAGAGAAGTATACTCCTTTATCTGTGTTAAACTGATCTCTTGCTAGTTTCAGCAAGCATCCCCCAGCTCCAACATTAAGGAATTTGGTAAATAACCCTTCTACCTTTGCCTAATCCACCACCTTTTTGATTCTGTAAGTTTTTACTATTGCCTCCCTCACACCCCCGCCTTTCTTCTCTCCTAATTGAAGTGGTTCAATATTTTTAGTCTCTCTTCATAAGAATCATCTAATCAGATGTCTCCGAGCTGTTTTCTTTGCCCTTGTCTGGATTTTGTCTAGCTCTGCTGTGTCCTCCTCAAGATGCAGAACTGCACAACATACTCCAGGTATTGTCACTAAAGCAGTGATCTACAGCAGGAAAATGTCACTCTCCCTCTCATTATTCACACCCCTCCTTGGGATGGCCACTACTTTGTCTGCTTTTCTGGCTGCCACTGCTCACCAAGCAGATGAACTTCAAGAACTGTCACTGACGATGCCATGGTCTCTTTCCTGCACTGGAGCTACCTGAAGTCAACATCTGAAGGCATAGTTTAGGTTATTTCTTTCATTTGCCTACCTGGACATCATTTGCCACCTTTTTGTACAGTCATGTAGTCCTTCTGAAGCTGGCATGGTATTTACCTAGGGAGAAATGTTTAGTGTTATCTGCAAAATTGCACATTTCATGGTTCAATACCTTCTCTCCTCTTCGATATAAATAAAGATGCAGCACCCATCTCTGGGGACTCTCCACTGCTGACTGTAATCTGCCAGTTAGTTTCTTCAATAACCTTTATTGTGGCACCCTGTAAATGTTTCTTGGTTTGTTTTATTGGCTTTTTTTTTTTTTTTTTTTTTTTTTGTAATTCAGGTGTTTTAAAACATACACTAATAGGATTTCTTTCACCCTTGTGTGAACACCCCCCTCCTAGAGGCCCAAAGACAGGCCCTCCCATCCCCAAAGGCGACTCCTTCCCAAGAATGGTGTGGGACCATCCATACCTTACCAGGGGTGGAAGTCAGACCTGTCAGGCTTCCCAGTATTGGTCTGTAGCTCCCAATTTGAAAGAAAAATTAAAGGAAACATTAAATAAGAGATTTTCCTTCTCCACTTCAGTCAGGCCTGTTCTCTGTTCGCTTCACATGACGCTGCCAGTGAGGCCTAGCTCAGTGTCCATAAAGACCTCATACAGTATTTTCTCTGTTTATTCAGTAGGTTTTGGGTTGTCAGACCATAGGAAAAAAAAAAAAAAAAAAAAAGTGCAGTGAAATAATTTTGAAGGGTTGAAAAAACAATTTGGACAATCCCAGGGGTCCTTGGTTTTGCACTCCAAATTCTTCAGTTGTAAGGCCATTTTCTAATTCAGAACAACTTCCTAAGAGGCCATTCTTTCACTCCTTTCTGCAAGAGGGCACAAGCATCCTGCATGTTTAACTGCAAGCATACAATGTTATCTGTTCCTTTCTCTCTTATGTAAGTTTGTTGGAATGCTGAAAGACTTTCCGGGCTCTGGGAGGTTAGGGATTGGAATCAGGTCCCTTGTATATCACTGCATTGGCTTTTTGGGACGTAAAGTTATTGCAATTAAGATATTGGCCGGATGTGTGGGCTAAAGAACCCAACTGATATCACAGGCATTTATTGATAATGCAACTTCTGAGGAAGAAATCTGGGGAATTGTTGTTCCTCATGCTTTCCTCCATGAGCAAGCAAACCATATGTATTTATCAGAAACACACAATGCTTTATCTAGCTCAGGAGAAAAAGAATAGTGTTTATTTTACTGCAGAGGAATGTTCTCTTTCAGTTTTGAGAGCCAGTTGCCTGAGCTGGCACTGTGCACCATTTGGCCTCCAGTAGACATATTGCTCTGGTTTAATTCAGTGCTATCTTTAACCTGATTATTATTTACTATTTGTGTTGTGATAATGTCTCCAAGCTGCAGCTGAGGAGAAGGGCTTCACTGGGTTAGGTGCTGTGCAAATATCCAACTGAAAGATAACTCTTGCCTTGAACTAGCAACTAACTAAGCAGCTCCTAGAGCAAGAGCTGGCGCACGAGGAGGGAAACATCAGCTGGAGGTTGTGCTAAGGGCTCAGGGTTTGCTTCCCTTCCCCACCTGTGCAATCTCAAGCAAGTGCCTTTCCTTCATATCTCATTTCACTTGTGCTCCGCTGTATCAAAAGTGCTGCTGAAAGGCAATGAAGGGTGGTAGGAAGAGCTTCCTATCTCCTCCTCCTTTCCTCTTGTGGCACCAGGTATTTAAGCAGGTCATCTACTTTCTCCAGGAGCTGGTGGGCACACAGGAAGAAAATGTTCAAAAACCTGAAAAATCAAAGCAGTCACCCACCTGACAGTCACTCTGCAAAATGTTAAGAAGAGCTTTCTGTGCACAGAAAAATCTTTTCTCAGAAATCTACCAGAGTCTCAAGAGCATTTTGTTTGGCAACAGACACAGAGTAGCCTTCTGTTTCCACAGTATTTGGGCCCTTTCTCACTGCCTGAGGATAGCATCCAAAAGGCCTTTAGGAAGGGTAGTGTTTGGTTTAGTCTCACCATTTACCCCATTGAGGCCTGAGGACTCAGGGGTCCTGCAGGATCGAGTCTTTTGGCAGAAGAGGTTTGGTTGGGTCAATGTCCACCTGTCTAGGTCTGGCAGCAGGGATCCAAATGTTTTCTTCAAGCTGTTGATTGCAAGACCACCCTTGAGAAATGGACTTTGAGCGAGTCCGGAGTGCTGGTAAAACTGTTTTCCTCTGTGCCTTGGGATGAGTCATGGCTCCATAAACCCATTCTCACTTTCCAGTACACAAATATAAATTCCAGGAGTCTGAAATAAGTGAACACCCATGGTCAATGTGGGTTTCAGACAACCCAGGGGAGGGCGAGGGAGAAGGAGGAAGGCTGGTGTACTAACTCTGTTCCAGTGTTGCATTGCTTCCTGATTTTATATTAAATCTCTCTCTTTGTTTCAGTAATATTTCAGCTCTGTCTAGGTTTTGATATTCCCCAGGTGGAAATTTATTGAGTCATTTCCATCTGTGCTGTAAGGTTGAGTATTTGATGGTGCTGCCGAGGAAAATGGAACAAAATAACAAATGAGGGGGAGTGCAGTTCTGTGGCCTCTTCACGTGGAGCTTGGACTCTTTCATTAAAGCAGCAGCACCTTGAACTATTTCCCTGCTTTATGCTAAAATCTACCACTGCAAATTTCCATGCAAATAACATTGTGGAAAAAGAGGCTTATGTGAGCTGGTACCTTTGGTGACAAAGTAATAAAAAGTGTGTAATGGGGCACATAAAGTCCATCTTCACAGAGTCTGTGACTACAATTTACATGACTGCTACATGAAAAATTCAATAAAGAAGCTATAAAGAAAAAAATCTCTGTTTACAGAAATATGTCAATATGACACCATTACTGGAAGGGGTGGTAGCAAACCATAAAGTAATGTCTGCCTTCTTTGATTTACATTACTGACATTTAAGAGCAAAATATATACAGAACAGGTCTACAGTTTGTTCATCTAGGTCCTAATAAAATGTATTCAAGACTGTGTTTGTGTTTTCTTGAAGCCACACTGATCTTCCAACTCCCAGGTGCTTCCTTGGTTGTTCCCTGTTGGCTTTGTCTCTGTGGATTGCAGACACTCTTGGGACAAATGGGTGTAGGATGGAGAGGACACACCTGAAGTGGATAGCATGTTTTTAGCAGTACTGCAATCTTAATATACATAAAATAATTAAAATAATTTTCTCCAAGTAGGATATTCAAAAGTAGCTTATGGCACACTGCCCTTGTTGCAGAAAAGCGCATCCTTGCAGAAAAGTCAATTAAAATGTAACCTTTGCAGAGCACAGGCAACACAGTTTCATATATAAGTTCTAAAAATATTTAGTACTTTTCTGTGTTTTGTTGTTTGTTTGTTTTTTAAACACAGTCATAAGTAGTAAAGGAAAAGTAAGTTGCAGGAACTAAATCAGCATACTGTATAAACACAGAAAATAGCCTCATAATGACTTTTTTATCTTATCACAGCAGTGTGTAGTTTTGTATGCAAATGCTATCTCAAATATAGTCGACTATTTATGGTTGGAAATGTAAGCATCATTTTATATTCTCTCATTATAATAACTGGCTTTCAAAATAGCATCAGAAATTTAGACAAATCTGTGTCTAAGTTAACAGACATTTATTTTCACTAGGTTTTAGTTTGTTGATTTCATATTGAGTACCTGATCTTTAAGTTAGTCATTTCCAACCTTGATGATTCTAAACCAGACTTACCTGACCCACACCTTCAGGGGAAGTCAACTAGAGATTTTGCACAGAGCTCCTGCAAACAGGATCCTGAGTAAATCTTATTTATAGCTATCCAAAGCAGACTTGTGACCAGCTCTTTGAGGTCTTTTAATTTCAGAACTTTATGTGGGGGACAGTTAGAGTAGAAATCCCAGTAAACAGTCTAAGAAAAAAAACTGAGTGAGGAAGTAATGGATCTCAGCAAAGCTACAGGTGCAAAAATCACTTTAAGAACTTTTCATAGCCTTTACACTCTAAAATAAGTAGCATTTACTTTTAACATAATTAATAAAATAAGCCACAGCTGAACAGCTTGCATGGTCACAGCATAATACTGGGGCTGAAAATGGGCCCTATGGCCATATGTAATTAAAATGCTTAAAGCAAGGAAAATTTTGCTCTTCCCACAATTCCATTAAAAAAAAGTTACTTCTCTAAAATCCTTCATTTAGCAGAACTCTTGCCTGAGATGGGCTGCTTTTTTCCCTTCTGAATTCCTGGCACAATATAAATCAAAGAAATTCAAGATAGCTAGGCCGGGAAAATCATTATTATAATCGCAAAACTAGCAAAAAGGTCAACAAGAAGGAGAACAACAATAGGATTCTGGTAACTGTTTGGGAAGAAACTATTCTTGCTGCAGTAAAACTCACTGTTTTCATAACAACAAATTAAATACCAAGGTAATTCCCCAGAGCCTTCAGCAGCGTGGCTGTGTCACAGCGGTAGAAGCCACTCCAGCACAATGCACAATATCATTAGGAAAACCTCCTGGCTGCTGAGCCACCACAAAGCTCAGCGGTGTTTGAGGTTAAGCTGGAGTCAAGCCTACCTTTTCAAAGCACCATGCATTGTTATTCTTGTTTTCCTCCCTGTTCTTGTCCATTTCCTCATCTTCCTCTCTTACTTTCCCTTGTCAGGCAGACATAATTTAGACTCCATTCATAATATGAGAAGCTGTAAGAGGGAGTGTTGTATCAGTGCAGAGATGACTGGATTGCTGGCTTCACTAGTTGGGCATGAAGGACTCAAAGATACATCCTCCTTTTCAATATCTGATTTTTTTATTAGTCCCTGACACCTACCCTAAAAATATATAATTGATCAGGTGTAGGAGGTTGTCCTACACTCAGATGGCACAGGACACAGGTCAGCAAGGGGACACCCATTTAAAAAAATAAGTGTCTTCTCTATTTGCTTTGGTTGTTTGACTTTGGAGAATGAAAAATCAAGACCATGACTTTTACCACGCTATGGATTCTCTGAGACACCTTTTACTCACCTATAAAATGTGATGAGCTATATATTGAAGTGTTTCAATAAGAGTTGAAAGGAACTGCAGGTATTAAACGAACTTACTTAATATTTTGCATTGGGAAGCTTGATTTTCCTAACTAGTGTGCAAAAGTGAGTATATTTTATCACTCACTGGGTGAATAGATGCATCTACACTGCTATGCCAGTCCTCTGAGCAACAGGTAGTAACATAACTGGTAAACGGCCAGAGTGTAAGAGAAAGAGAGATCATGATTACAAAAAACCCCCCAACAATTAAATGTCCAATAAAGAATATACTGCAGCAATGCAATTGTTGGGGTAGTTGGTCCCTGCCAAGCAGCAAGTTTAAAATAAGCATTCTTATGCACTCCTGGGGCCTTTTGACCCACACTCAGCTCTTCTGCAAACGGAATTAAATGGAATTGAAGGGACTTCTGTACAGATCCTTGTCTTCTGAAGAAATTGTCACACCAACACCAGAGTTTGGAATCAAGAAGCCAAATAGGAGAAGCTATTCTGAAAATTTGAATTTGATCTGTCTCCTCAAATCAGGTGGCTTCTGCAGCTTGTCCAGAAGCTCTGAGTTAAAGAAACTTATAAATTTTTCTCTGGATCTCCTTAGGGATTTCAAACAATCTGTCAAATGCCTAAATTAATTAATAGTTCAGGGGATTTGTTGTTAATAACACTTTTCACTCTGAACTGGTTTTGAAAAGAGTTGGAAGAAAAATCTAGCATTTGATTTCCTACCAATGCTTCGCTATTGGTGACTGATATCATGGTCCAATCATAATTTTGTATGGGTAAAATCTGGCACTGCACATTTTATTCCTTCCAGTAGGGAAAAAAAAAAAAAATTCCAGGCTTGAATATCTGTCAGATTCCAGAAAGCCTGTTCTGACTCTGTGGGTCGTATTTTATAGCAAATACTCTAAAATCCACTTTATGGCCTTTTCCTTATATTTTGAGCTACAATGACAAAGGCAGATAGGTACAAAGCAAGACTTTGCTCAGTCTAATTTCAGAACAGAGAGCTGTGAATGGCTTAGTATCAAGCCCTCTGTGCGTTTCCACTTCAGATGGTACAATTGGGTTTTACTTCACTTGATACGAAATCCTAGGGTGAAACAGGTTGGTGAGAGTATCACAGACATATGGAAAGCATTGGCTGAAGAAACTGAAGGAACTCCTAGGAACCCTTGATTTTATTTTGGTTACTTAGTAAGCAATATAATGAAAGCAGCATTGCTGTTCATGCAGGAACATCTCCCCTTACTTTTGCTTTATTTCCCCCAGAGATAAATATTTCTTGGGATCATGGGGGAATAACCAATGAATCAGAGATGCAAACAGTAGGTATCCTATGATAATAACAATAATGTGGATGCAAATACTCTCCAGACCATCATTTTCATATGTTAGATGTTGACCTTATGGTGCAATATACCTTAAATTTCCCTAAGTCCAAACGTTCCTAACATGCATTTACAGAGGTCTGCTTACCAGTAGTCAGATCAACATAGTTACTAGAGAACAGTTCTGTTTAAAAGGAAAAACAAGTTTGTTCTCTCCAGGAATACATCCTCCTCCACTTCCAGGGATTTACAAGACATTAAGGAGAACTTAATCATCAGAACTCTGGTAAAAACATTTGTCTGAAGTTACCAAGCAGTAGGATGCACAACAGGACAGGGAGAAGCTGCTATTTCAGACTGATCAGATAGGGCTGACATAGGAAATCAAGTCCAATCTGTACTTGTTTTCCTTACCAATAAAATTCTCTGCAACTCACCTGATCATGAATGTCAAATGAAATCTATAGAGAAGAGCCACTGTGAAAGGGGACGGTGGAAAGTCTAGCCCTGTTGAATGCAACAGCAAGATCCCAGCTGGCTTTAATTCACTATTATTTCATCCTTTGTCTTGTCTTTGCTTATTATGTAGGACATTGTTAATTAACTTCATTTTTCAAATGTCTCTTGACTTTATGGGAAATGCTTCACACCCAATACTTGTTTTCCTTTCTGGAGGTGAAAAGCTAAACTTAGAATCACCATTTAATCATATGTTTCCTATGCATTCCACCTGAGCACTGTTGAGGCAAGCTTTCCTTCTAATTACACAGGGGAGTTGAAGAACCAGTGATTAAAATAAGATCAGCTTTTCCTTAAATACCATTGCACTTCAGGAGAGTCATCAAAGCCAGTAGCTGTTACCAGAGATATGTTAGTTCACACTAGATGAATTTCTTAAATGAAGATTAGTGAACCTTCTTTTTCTTGCTTAAATTTATAAAGAAAAAAACCAAATGCACCAGTTCAGTCTACTGGGCAATCCTCCTATTAAAAAAACCTCTGCCTTCCTTTCAGACTAACAGGTGACTCAGCCCCAATAAAGCTAAAGGATTTGCCAAAAGACATCAGGGTTCTGTCTATGATTTTGTTGTAAGAGTAATACTCACAGATTTTCTTTTCTTTTTTTGTTTTATTAATAAGGAAAAGGAGATTTGACATTTGTAAATCACTTTCAAATCCATGGTGAACTAATGTGTCCATATACATGCCTATATGCAGAGGTGTGTGTAAAGTGTTAGGAATAATTCTTTTCATTTTCTCACAGTTCCCAGTTGCTTCTGAAGCATGATCATAGCATCTGAAACTGAAACTAACCCCAGAATAGCTTGTCAGATACACTGGATGAATTCTAGTAACCCTGGTAAGAGTTACTGCTTTGTTTAGAAGTCTGAATGAAGCCCAAAGTCCAATTGTTCCTCAGGGCACCTGGACAAGCTGCTGCCTGGGAAGGAGGATTGGGTACAGCTGCTGTGCAGATGCTGGAACACAACTGAAAAAGGTTCCTTCTAAGTACATCTAAGACATTTGCAGTAACAAATGGAAATGGCCACTCCAGAGATACCTTGCTTTTCACCCGGGGACAGCAATTTTTAGGATCAGTCCCACTACAGTGGAGCTTTGCTGCTTGCCAACATGAACACATTTTCACGGTAACTGCAAGAGAGGGCAGCAGAAGTCTGCTTCCAAAGCAAAGTGCTGACAGAAAAGCAGCTCATTTAAATATCTATACAACTGTGAGATATTTAGACCTTCTGATTCACCATAAAAACATTCAGGGCATACCTGCTCTGTAGGCTACAGAAGCATAGTGTTGTTTTTCGCTGGTAATAAGTGATCCTATTGATGAATATTGGGAGTTGTCCTGTGATGGAGTCATTTAAAAATCAGAGTGACCAGCTAATCATGTTCAGATCTGACACGGCCTCTTTTAGCCATTCAAAACAAATGTTAGGATAGGTTTGAACCATTTCTTGTGGCCAGGAGACTCTGAACTCACTTTGACTCAGTACAGGTGTTGAAATCACTACAGGATTATCCCTGGAGGTGGGTAATCCTTTAAAGGTTCAGAGCTTTGGGTCAGATAAAAATCTAAACATTTGGATGTTTATCTGAAACCTTATCTCACTAATCTAAACTCCTGGAGGCTGAACACCCATCAGTTGCACATCTACAAGTAAAAGAGTAATAGGGCCTCTTGTTTCTACAGACTTAAAGCCTGATCCTGACATCTCTGAACAAACAAAACCTCACATTGATATCAACTTGCCTTTGAGTTTGGGTATTGGGAACAGGAAGTTCCCTTTCAGCTAAAGGTGATCACAAAAATTATCTGATGGGGGGGGGGAAGAAAGAAGTTTTGGTTACAAAATATAGCCTTTTTTTTTTCACTGAAAACCTTTACACTTGAAAATTGCCAAAGGACTTTTGGTTGAAAAGCAAAATATTTAATCCCTTTTCTTTTCTCACTCAGGACAAAAGGGATCTTGATAAAGAAGTGCTATGATTTTAAATTCATACCAGCATTTTAACTCAGGTTTCTTTCCCTAGTTGTCCTTCATCCTGTAGGATGCCATATGACTACTACTGAGTTGCTGTGTCTCATGGGAGACATAAGAAAGATTGGCAGGGTGAAACACACACACTGAAGCTTGCAGCACTGAATTATGTCAGTGCAGAGGTATTTTGCTTTCCTACCACAACACCTCGGATGTTTCAATTTTCCACCAAATATTTTACTCCTTTCTGGCATTTCACAGAATTGCCTAGATTGGAAAAAACTGTTAAGATCATCGAGTTCAAGAACAATTTTACTAGCTGGTCAAAAACTAACTGGTGTCTATTAAAATGAAAGAGTAAAACAGTTTGCAGGGGGGAGAAAGAAGGGACTTCGAGGAGTTCCTGTGATACTTCACTGACATTCCCATAATGGATGGTCTGGTTACTTGTTCTGCTGTGGGATGTGTCCCAGGCTGTGTCAGGGGTGTAAGTATGAAGGAACCAAGCACACACAGGATACTGTGTGCCCAGACCCACTTCACAGAGTAATGATCATTCCTTTCTCCCCAAGGCTTGCTGAAACCAGAAGCATTGATAGCTCCCAGTTCCCTCATGTACAGGGAAAGAAAAGCTGCCCTGAAATGAGAAGTCGAGGAAGGAGCAGGGTGATTCAGTGGGTGAGGCAGTAGCTGGAAACATAGTAGGTGTGGGTTCAGTCCCCTCCTTCACCACAACCCCTCTCCTTCACCTTAGAGGAGTCCTGTAGTTGTGTTTTTGACTGTAGAGGTCAGCACCCTTTTATCTTAAGGTGTATTTCAAGGATAAACACTAAAAACCCCCCACAAAATTGCTCAATTTAATACAATAACAGAAGCTACAGGTGTACAGGGGACAGAAGAAAAGATTCTGGACCGAGCTGCTGCTTGGCAAACATATATAAGCATTTTATCAAGGTCTGGGCCACGTGTCTATGCCTCTGATCACAAGCAAAGCCTTTTCCAAGTTTCTATCACATTAGTATCATGGAGAAATAACATTGTTTTGTAGCATTTTAGAGGCTGGGAAGAGACATCAAACACTTTCCCCTTCCTTTTCTCAGTGAAAGTCCCAAGTTCACAGGGCAATTCTGTTCATTCCTGCACCTTTGGAACCTTGTGCGTAGCTGCTACACCGCTCTTGTAACAACACCTTTGCCTTGGGATTGGAAGAAAAAAAAAAGGCACTTACTTGTTTTGGCACTATCAGTAGGGCCACAAGATTAATGACCATTAATTAAAAAGATGTTAGTAGGACTCTTCTTTGATATGGCAATTTAAAGCTGGTATCTGAAGACAAAGTGCTATTCAGAGTTTTGCAGTCATTATTTTCCCCTATCCGTGGCACAGTTGTCTCTTTTTGGCAGTAAAATGTGCTTGTCTAAAAAGGGAGAGAATTATTCACTCCAGATTATTATATTCTGCAGCTCAGGAGAATCAGACTTCCACTTTCATGGCAGAAAGTTGTTGTCATTCTCATGGCATTTTTCAAGCATCATTGTGCTTTTGATATCTTATTCTCTGTCAAGCTTCCCTATTTAAGCAACACGCTTGTTTTCTCTGGTTAACTACCTTTTATATCTACAGCTGTTGTTTCTCATCAATGTTTTATGCTTCAAATAAAAATGCTAATTTAGCTTGTGCAGAAAGACAGTCCTGGGTTGTTTTTTTCTGCTGTCACTAAGCTGGTTTCAAGTAGGTCAGGAAAAGGTTATATTTTTATAAAAGGCATTTGTTGCTGGGTTATGTCGCTTCTGAGCACAGCCCTGAAAATCCTGCCCCTTCCAGCAGCTACTCCACAAATGGGGCCTTAATTCCAGAGCTGCAGAGGAGGATTGTGTTGCAGGGAGAGAGAGGGGACAAGAACAATGTGAGACAAGCAGGGTGAGATTTGCCCGCTTGCTCTCTGGTGAGTCCCAGTTTCTCCCAGCAGTGGTTGTGTGATGTGGGGAGAGGGAGAGTGCACCACCCCTCAGAGACACACATTCCTCAGCTGCAAACATAGATGTGCTCCCTCTCTCACTTCTGTTCCCTTGCCTGCAGGGCTCTGGGGGAAATTCTTGCAGGATGCTTCCTGTTACTCATTTGATCCTCCCTCATCTTTAAATTCTATTAAACTGGGCATCATGAAAGCTTTCAATGATTTATCAATCAAGAATCGTTTTCCTGGGGCTGTTCATTACTTGCAGCAAGTGTTCCCCAGCCTTGTCAGCACCTGGAGTTTTTGGCTGAGGATTCTCAGCACTGTGGTAAGTGGCAATGGGTCTTGCCCAGGTTCTACATCATCACAGAAGTTCTGACTCAGTTCCAGATGGATTTTAGCCACCCAGATCTATAAGGGTCGATTTAATTGCACTCATCTCAGTGGTGTCATTTGGAGCTTACAAACAGCAAAGAGCATTATGAGTAGAAACTGGTTACTCTAGAAGAACAATTCACTAGTAGAAAGGTATCGCTCTGAAGTTGTGTGCTGAGATCCATGGTGAGGATTTGAGCTTATTTCATATTTTTCTTCTTTTCTTGCAGTGGGTGTCTAAAGACTTGATTGTGTGAAAATCCCTGTGGACACCTATGCTTTCAGAAGCGTTCTAGGTTATGTATCTTTCTGCTCCAAATTGCTATGGCTATTTGTGCTTACACCTCACTGTCCTTATACAAGCAGCAAACATACTGGAGATGCCAAACATTTGCAGGGGTTGATTCCACAAACAACACTGCCAGCTCAGATATTTCTGACAGATTATTTAAAGATGACACATTTCCCAGTTAATTAAAAAAGTAACAGCAATTAAGTGGCCGGGCTGTAGGTATTTCCTTGATAAGATGTGGTGAGAATTGCTCAGCCATGTGTCATGACAACAAGCAGCTGAGTTACACCCCACCTGATCAAAATTCAAGTGAGACAGGTATCACGCAGAGCACTGGCCATTGTTTCATAAGTGGTCAAAGATTTGCTGTGCTGGTAACATTAGTAATAAAGTTACTCTTTGCTTTATCATTACATTTAAATGGAGCTCATTTCTATAGTTCATGAGAGAGGAAAAACATTTTATCCCATGGTGGTAAATGAAGGGGAGGTTAAAGACACATTCCCAGGTAGGAAACGTGTCAGATTGAGGACACTGTGGAGGAAACTGGAAGGGGGCAAGTGGACAGAACAGAGTGTCAGGGCCAGTGACAGAGAGATGCCAGCCTGTATGTGTATATAAATACACTGTCCATTTTAAATACAGACAAGTTTTCTATCTCTGTGTTTTAAGCAACAGTACAATTCATACAGATAGGAATAACAGCTCGGTAGATGCTATTCAAAGTATTCCACCACCCCCCCCAAAAAACAGTAGGATTTTTCTGCTGTGTCAAGACAAGCAAATTGGTTCAAACTACTTAAGCCAGCAAACACGTCTGCAATGCAGCCCAGCCTAAAGGCAACAACAGGCGAATGGTTTAATAAGGCTACCCCATCAAACCTAATTTCAGCCCTTAGAACACCTTGCATGATTTGAGCTTTGGGTGAGACACATACATTATAGAAGTACATTATTTCTTCAACAGTAAATTCTCTGGGGCAGAAATCCCGAGTTCCTACAGGTCATTATTTGCAAATGACTTGTTCAAGGCTCCCTCCAGTATTACAACCCCAGAAATGAGTAAGTGCTTACCTCTTGGATGCACACTTGACAGAAAACACAATGGTCAGAGTGCATTGCAACCTTTTAAAACACTTTGCTTTTTAGTGCTAAAGATGTAATTTTTCCTTTATTTTACTGATGTGGTACCGTACACCTTCACCAATTGGTACTACCTGCGAGCAAGCCCTGACTCAGAAAGCATATGTTTTAGTGGTGCCAGCTTTAGCCAACAATAATGTGCTGTCAGAAAACCGGATTAGCTCTCAGCCTCAGTGAAAAGGCAGGATTAAATCAAATCCCCTGATATTATTCCAGGCTCTGTGAATATGAATGTGGAACAAAACATTTCATACTAACCTAAGAAACCAGATGGAAAATGTAAGGGAAGTGAAAAGATGCAGGAGCCTAAAGGGAAACTGTAAAGAATTGTGTAGCTCCTGACAGAGTTGTAGAGCATAGTCCTTGGTGTGCTGTGGGAACATGGCTTTAGCATCTTAAACCCTCATTTTGCTCATTAAGAAGTTACACATATAAATTGGAATATATTAACAGAGGAACTTTGCTCTAATTCTGCAGATAGCCTGAAACCACCTGAAAGATGTCTCCCAGAAACCACTCTCACCTCCCCAAAAAGACAGGTAAGTGGTCAAGCCTATTAATTACTTTGCTGTTGATACCATTAGTAGAACCATGCAGCTGCTGAGATACTTTATCAGAAAAACAACAGACTGTAAGTGGGAGAAACTCCTGAGGAGGCACAGCCTGCTGCTCAGAGCCACCCTTACGTCCCTTCTGTAGGTGGCTGGGTCACCTACTCAGATGGGGCTGCAGCTGTCAGCCTGTGACTGAACTGGGCATCTCAGAGCTGCTTTCCCATTTCAAAAGAGAGGTTTCCTGCAGCTTTCATCCCTGGGGAACTCCATGCTGGTGCCTGCACAATTCCCAGGGGACTCAGGGCTCAGTCCACTGTGAATTAGAAGGGCAAGCAATTTGATTTTCTTTTGGCTCACTGGCCACCAGTTATGAATAACAAACCACCATTCAGCTCTTATCTGCCAAGCTCTGTATATGTGAATTTTGCTTCCTGTTATTGCAGCAACGGTAGGGATGGAGAAATGCTCTTGATTTCCTTTTTCAGAAAAGTTTTCTTTTCTAAACAATTGGTATTAAACAGAACAAAACAACCAAGAATCAGCATGCTCATTTCACAGATTTCCAGTAATGTTAGAGCTCTGTACATTGTTTCAGCTCTTGCTGAGATGAAGCTTGATTACATTAACGTTAGCCAGCCATTTAATTTGTTTAACTCAGAGACGCTCTCGCTACAGGCTTCCTAGATCTTGAGAGACAGATTCTGCTCGTAACTGCAAGGGTGGGCAAGGAGCATTTGTAGGGTTTTCATCTGGCTTCTAGGAAAATAGGTGTGTACGGTCATAATGTGCCTGTTCATGTGCATTTTCATATGGGTGTGTGCCTGTATTTGCCAGCAGAGACGTAGGTGTGTCCTTCTTAGCTCTTGGACCCACTGATCCATCTCAGCCAGCCTGACGGAGGGGCATAGGTTACAAGGATACTGCAAATGAGACAAATAGACACCTCAGAAAAGGGCTACTCACTGGAAAGGCTGCAGGGTGAACTCCCTGGAGAATGCACATGACACAGCAAGAAAAGCTTCATCTGGGGACCGCTGTAAATGGTCACGGACCAAGGAGCTCACAGGCACATCCCAACAACCCCAGCAGGCTTCCCAGTGTGCCCATGCTCTGCTGCGGCTTGATGGTGGGGTTGGGATAGAGCTGGACCAACAGTAACACAATCAGCATCACATGCTTGCTCACTTATTGTGATGGTCAGGACCTGGATTACTCAGGAGACCACATAGCAGTAGAGACTATATAATATTTGATATATGTCTATATGATGTACTGGTCAAATAACATAGGTCTGGCTGAGGAAGTCATATTAATTCATGGGTCCTCAAAAATAATACTTGTGAAGAAGGTGTAAGTATGAAGGTCTTGTCTTAGATGAATCCCTCTGTGCAGCACACTGTGTGCCCATTGGTTTCTGGGTGAACACGATGTGCTTGTTTATACACAAAAGCCCTAAGCAAGGTGAGGGCTTTCCCTTAGCCTCATGAGTTTAACTGGGATAAACAAGATAAGCAGAACCAGTAAATAAAATACCACCTCCTTGTACAGCAGACACTCTTTGGGCAGGCCCAGTCTTATGTGTCTCCCAAGACCTTGGGAGAGAGGAGTACAACCTCCATTGTCTTTCCTACAATATCCTAATTGCAGCTCAGCTTCCCGGTGCACACACTGTCACAAGAGCAAGGGATGAAGAAGCAGAGATTAGATATAAATATGACCACTGATGTCACACACAAAATGCTTAGTCCAGCCCTCCTTTCATAATGAAAACTAGACCAGGTTTCACAAGCCACTTCCAGCAACTATAAGGAGGGACACAGACTTTAGAGCAAAGCTGCCCAGCAACAGCCCAGTCGTTAATGCAGGGCAATAAATTATTGGAGAGCTAAGTGATGTTGTGATGCAGCAGCATAATCATTGTCTATTACTTACAACAAACCAGCTTGCACTTCTCACGGAGAGCTCATCAGAGCTGTAACTTTTTAGTTTAAATCTTATCATAGTGTATGAGCAGCTGGTTTACGTTTTACATTGTCCATTTCAAGGAATTATTCCTCATCTGTTTCTTAAAAATTAATATCTTGCATCATGTCCTACTTTGATAGTTTGTTTTACATTTCAGGAATGCAAAACAATTGCACAATACATCACTGGAGGAATGTACATGAGGGTTATTTGTCACGGTTATAAATAAATGAACTTTAGCAATAGTTGATAAACAGAAGATTATGGACAATCCAGGCAGGATCTCAAAAAGATCAGAGCATGACTTTAGCCCTTTAGTAACGAACTTTATTTTATTATCCCATAATTCACTGGAAACACTACAATAGAGGTGGCCAGCTGCCTCCATAAGCTGGCAACTTGTTGCCACGGATAGGCTATAAAGCCCTGTTTGTTCTTCTACGGGGTGCCTGTGCTACTCAGTTCTGCCAGCAGGAGAGAAACTCAGCACCTGTGAAACCCTGACCATCTGTGAAAATTGTAAAGAAGATTCATCCTACAAATGCTTAGGTTTTAGGAACTTAGCCTTAACTATTAAGATTAAATCAAGTTTAGTATTATGCCCACCAGAGTCAAGCATGAAAGCACTTGATTACAGAAGAGATTTCAAACTGCAAATCATAACATTCATAAAATTCATAACATTCTCCAGTTCTCAGCCACATTAAGAGTCACCATAGGGTAAAGCTTTTTTCTTTTTTCCTTTGGCACTGTGGAAATTAAATGGCTTGCTGAACAGAAATAGGATTACCCATTGCTTTAAATGCTTTCTGAACCAAGGACTGAGTGAGAAAATGTATCCAACCCTCAATTTGCTAATGCAAGGGCTAGAGAGGCTTCAAATTTTATGGACTCTCGAAGAGTCACAGTAGTTCGTGTATCTTTGAAGGAACTGGTCACTTCTGTGGAAATTTTGGTGTCTCTAAAAGCCTAGACAGACCTAATTTCTCTGGTAACCGTAATCCCATTTACTGCTTCATTCACTTACAGAAGTTTAGTTAAAGCTTGCTTAAACCTGAACCTTTGAAAGACTAGATCTGGTCCAGCTCAGCGATTAAGGAAAAGAGCAAAAGGATAAGCAATCTTAAAATTATAACTCTGACAAGTGTATCTTTCTGATTTCAGGGCCAACACTTGAGAACACAGCAGATTAATTTGATTTCAACCCCAATTTTGAATATATACACCTGTATTTTTGAAATGTAACTATGGGAGGAACAGTAAGCATAATAGATGTGCCAATCTTTCGGCAGTGCATTTCTGAAGGGCAGTTACCAGCAAAGTAGACACCTTTACAATAATAGGATGCAATTAATTCAGACAAGTCTCCATCCATCAAGGTAAAGCACCAAAGAAAGCAAAGGGTGGAGGGGGTGGGGAAGCCCTTAGACGTGTGTGCTTCTGTGTCAGGGGGTTTGCAGATGCAGCTAGACCCTGTGCCACTCTTCAGGCACTGATATCCGAATTGCTGTTATCTGCCAAAAACGCCTGTGTGCAATACACAGCTCTTATTGTCTATTGTTATTATCTATCTAGACATCTATCTTGGGAATAGCTGAAGTGTCCTTTGCTTTGCTGTCTGAGGGTGTGGTGAGATGATAGAGCTGGGCTGATACCAAGGCTTGCAGACGCCACAGGAGAGGGGATCCACCCCACCCCAGTCCATCTCCCCTCCCTGCTCCCTCTCGCTGGCACTGGTGCACTGCTGATGGGCCGATAAACCAATTCAATCCAGTAAACCAGCCGGAAACTAGCCCAGGGTGGGTGGGTGGGGAAACAAACCACGGCCAGTCTAGTGGGTTGAATAAGTCAGTGCAAACAGACACGCACCAGAGCTGGGGCAGGGAAGGAGTGAAACGGCATTTCTGGGAGGGGGAGGGAGGGGAAGATAGCCCCTGCACTGGCAGCAAGGCACGATGCTGGCCTCCCTCTGCTGTCTGAGCTCACCCTCAGCTTCTAGGAACAGTGACTTAAAGTATATTAGGGATGATAGCTTCTTCCTCCAGCCCTCAGTAGTACGGTACGTACGGGTGTCTGTACTGAAGTACAGGGGGCTGTACTGTGCTTGGGAAAACAGCAGGCTTGGAGCAGGAGATTAGGCACAAGGAAAGACAAATTGTGCTATGAAATTTGCCAGAAGACAGGACTATTATAGGTATACAAACAACCAAATCCAGACACTGCATCTGCTGCTTGCCCTATTCTTTCTTATCCACATCCCAGCACTGACCGGCACCTTGGAGCAAACAGAGCTGATGGGCTGGTTAACAGCTTCAGGGGGGGAAGGGTGGAAACTCTACAAAAAATGTGTCAAAACTGCTTAGGGTCTGGAAGACAAAGTCAGTACCAGAAACAAAAAACACTTGTGTTAGAACATTATTTTCTGAACATAAGGGACATTCAGAGGCAAATAGGTTCCTCAACTGAAGCCATGGTCACTCCTAAAGCCCAGCCTGCAGTGAGACACTACACCCACTGCTACACCTCTCTGCTGAGGAGGCCTTCAAGCTAAAATCCACTTCCCACACAAACTCAGCACGCTGATCTCAAGCAGAACATGCTGCTTCCTGTGGGACAGATTCAACTGGGCCAAGACACATACAAGTGTTCAGAAAACTGGCCCAGCTCAAGATCTGCTGAGCCCCTGGCACTGGCAAGCACAGCATGGGCAGGGGGAAGCCCCACAAAGATCCCTGGACACCCCCAGATGGCCACCAGCTCCCTGCCAAAGACTGCTAAGGAGCTCTCCCGCATTTGTCCGAACAAGCAAATATGACAACTATCCGCCCAAAGGGGTTTCTGGTTCCATGACAACATACCAAGCATGAACTGCTCCCACCCTTCTCACGGGAGATTTACAAGGAAAGAGACAGCTCAGTGGGGAGGGGAGCACTTTGGTGCTGCTGAAACAACACAGGCAGGTGCAGATCATGCTACTGCAGAGCACCTGGCGATTGTCAAAACAGCAGAAACTAGTCAATTAGTGTTGATACTTCATTACAGAGCATTTTTTCCTTTATGACTATTAAATCTTTAATCCTTTACTAGCACATTTTTTTCTTCCCTCATATAAACAGCCTTTGGTTCCCTGGAATGAAGGGAGGCTCTTTCACACAGTCAGCCACTGCCCAGAAGAGCCATGGAGAGCAGAGTAAGCACTGAGGCATCCTCTTTGCTTTGTTGTTCTCATTTGGACTTGATAGACCTTGAGCTTTCATTACCAGGAGGCTCCGAAAGACTCTGTGGACAGAAAGGGAAGAGCCCGGGAGGCAGGGGGAATTCTCAAGGTGGGGTACATGCTGTGGACGCTTTCGCCCTCCAGGCATCATTAGAGACACGTCATGATGGGTAACCAGAACCTTCCCGGAGGAAGCATTGCTCAGTGCAGCTCCAGCCACTTCTAACCTCACACTACCCTTCAGCCAGACTGCACAGGATTGCTGGGCTGCTCTGTGGTGGGGGGGTTAAGCCCAAGGTCAGTTTATCCCCATGTGAGTAAGCGTTAGCTACTTTGCTAGGCTGCTTTCAACAGAGAAGGGTCTGAGTCCTTTCAGCTTGTGTATCCCCAGACATTCATCATAAACGCCTGGAAAATGCTCACATCTTCAGGATCTGATTTGGAGCCATGGGGCAATGCAAAGTGATGAGAAAGCAGCTTTCTACCTGCAAGACCACTGTTCTGCTGAGCTTTAGTTGCTGCTCCCAGTCACCCTACACACAGTTTCCCTAACCAGACAGCATGGAAATACAGGGCACCAGGGACTCTTCAAGCCCTGCAATTAAGGGACATACATTCTGTTACTGTATAGAATGTTGTAGTACACACCTCTCAATTGGTTGCTCATATCTTAAGACTAAAAACAGAGCTAGAGCCTCACCACTCAGTGAGGTCCTGTCTCAGCAATCTCAGCAAGATGCATGTCTAGATCCAGCCCTGAAGAGGTACCTGCACACAGCCACCTGTACCCAGTGCAATGCCCCCTATTCTCTCCCACGCTTTCCTTGACCATTTAGAGCTGTTCAGGATAATAAAAATTACAAAGAGAAAGCTGACTGCCCAAACAGCCCCTCAGCAAGGCTGGGGGAGGGATGCTTTGCTTTCACCGTACTCTATCGAGTCCATGGTCTCCTACTCTCTCCCCAACATGGTGACCACCAACAGAGTTTCCGTGAAAGAAAGAGCATCACCCCCCTGCAAAGCCCGAGCAACTGCACAGCTCATTGTGCAGGTAGATTTTTCTCCCCAGAAAGGAGGTTCCTGTTAAAGGGAAGGAACCAGGAGCAGCTGTGGCCAGCATGGTTCTGCTGGCTGCTGGTACCTTTAGAAACATGACATCCCTTCACACTTCTCCTTCAAATCACTGTGCACCCAGCTGAGGATCCCCCTCAC
>JANHGN010020308.1:0-38861 GCA_024605025.1 Megaceryle maxima | reverse complement strand
TCCCACGCTTTCCTTGACCATTTAGAGCTGTTCAGGATAATAAAAATTACAAAGAGAAAGCTGACTGCCCAAACAGCTGTCTCTGGCTGGGACAAGGGTTGTCAAGCCCTGCAACAGGCTGCCCAGGGAGTCCCCATTGGTGGGGGTATTGAAAAGACATGTAGCTGTGGTGCTGAAGGATGTAGTTTAGTGGTGGACTTGACAGCACTTGGTTAATTGTCGGGTTCAATGACCTTAAGGGTCTTTTCCACCTGACATGTTTTAGGAGCCTATGATTCCCTGACACAGGCCCTGGCAGCTGGCCTGGCTGCCACTTGAAGCCCCTGATTGCAGCAACCTGGTTTTACTGAGGTTGATGAGCTCCACGCTGGCTCTGGAGGCTGCAGGCAGAATCAGGGAGGTGAAGGCACTGGTGAGCTGAGGGACAGCCCCAGCACTGCCTGGTCAGGGCTGCTGCTCCCAGAACAGTGTGCCAGCACAAGACACACAAGTGACTCACCAGGCAGTTTGTCCATGAGAGCACACTGAGGGTCTTCTGTGGCAGACCTACATTACAAGACAAGAGCAGAGCTACTATTTCTATTGAAAAAAAATAATTCTGGAAAAACAAGGCAGCTTAAAAATTGGACTAAATTCTGTTGGTGTTCTACTGCTATGGGTTTCAAAGCCACCACTAAAACCACATACATAACATTCTTACTCTTGTACTCTACCTTTAAAGAGCCAGTCATGCCCTTCACAGATCTCTAGTGGTGAAAGGGCCAGAAACCAACCAGCTCATCAGTGCAGGTTTCTAGTCTCCTATGTTTGTGTATATTCAATAAACACAGCTATTTGGATCTGACCAAACCCTTGTGGTTTCTCCACATAGATTTTGTTACCTAAAGAGCAGAAGACTTGAAACCTGTGCCTAATTACGATGTTTTAGCCTTTTGGCATGCATGAGACTTCAAATGCTTTGCTGAACATACAGGGATCCACTTCTCCAGTCAGGGGAAGCATGAAATGCAATGGGGAGCCAAAACACCTCCTATGAGCTTTCCTCAGGAAGGACAAAAGCCATGGCCCATTGGTGAGGCAATCTAACAAGCAGAGCTTATCCACCTTTAAATCAGGAGAGATGCTTGAGTTTGTTTCTGACTGGAAAGCTCAACAGATGGGTTTATCCTTCCCTGTTTGTTAGCTGCTACATTACTGTGCAAAGACTGATCTTCTCTGCTCTGTCACACTTGGCATAGCATTGTTGTTTTCTGGTAGTGCAACAGTCATCTCAACTACCAGACTTGCACAGCAAATGCTTGCAGAATTCAGACTCAAAATGTATACCCTCTAAGATTGCCAGCCAGCAACTTTTGTGAAGGCAAGCTTGAAACACAAGTTGGCTAGAACAGTCTATTTAAAATCCAAAATGAGTACTCACAGAAAATGTTTTTGTAGTATACGCCCAGATTTTATGACAACAACAACAGTAATACCACCTAACTTTCATCAGTAGATCTCAAAGGCACTTTATAAAGAAATTAAGCATCCTTAGAGCAGCTACTTCACAACAGGCGCTTTTTCAGCTGCTGACAATATTTAAATTACTGAAACAGATTAAGTGATATTATTGACTAATCACAAGCCAAGCCTTTGACATCAAGTTGCTACCTGGAACAAAGTATAGTGCTTCATTTTGGAACAACTGGCACCTATGGTTTATAAGGGCAGCTGTAAGCATGAACAGTAAGCCTAACAGCACAAAGGTGCTTTTTCATGGCCTAATTTCATTGGTGCTGGTTGCATACAGCAGATGCTGTTCTGCTGAGATCCACTGAGGTCTAGGGAATGCAAGAGACTTGAGAAAAACCAAAAACTTAGTTTCCAAGAGTCTGAGCAAAGCATATCAGAACAGTTCAGCCCAGTAATCACAAGTATAAATCGACAAGAAGGGAACACCTCAGAACTGGCAGAACAAGCAGGACTTCAGTGGATCCACCCAACAGAGAGAACAGGGAGACAGGCCTACTCATGAGATGAGAAGTTCTTTTTCTTCGTCCAAACTGCTGTTAAATTTTATTATGGTGCAATATCAGGCTCGACTAGGTGGTAGATAGTGCATTAGATATGCACAGTGGGTGGTAGATGCATATTAAGATATCACATGAAGCAATAACATTTCCTAAACTTTCTCTTTCTTCTGCCCAGAACACAGTGCAAAAAACATGAAAATGACCCACACGTCAGCAGTGGGTAGATTTCAAGAGCTTGTGTTGCACTGGGAAGTATTTTGACTGTTAGAAGAGGCCAGCCTCACTGGCTATGATGATCCTGTGAAGTTACACAATGCTCATAGACTTATTTTTCATAAAAAACCCCTCAGAGACAGGTGTTCTTTTCAAAGAACTAGTTGCACTTCAAAACAGAAAACTGAATATCTTGCCCTCACAGTGAGGCACAAAGTTTGAAAATGCAAATGGGTGTTTTAAAAGCTGAGACACTAGGAAAACACATCAAGCTGCTTTAAATAGACAAAACACGACTTGCAGCATCCAGTGTTTTCAGTACACTGTATAGCTACTTTATCGTGGTTTGGTAAACAAGAACAGAGGGATTTTTGCATGTTCTGAGAACAAGGGGAATCCTCTACTAAGGCTGCCTTTGTTTCTTGGAGCCTTGTAGGAGAATAGGTCACTCCAAGATTAATTCCATCTGTTGGCAGCAGGTAACAGCAGTAAGTGTTGAACCTGGATAAATGAAAAATGGTATACACTAGAAGTAAAAGACCCTGCATAGCGGAGCCTCTAGGTTGTCTGTCTGTCATAGACTACACTTGCAGTCAAAGTGTTACATGAAGTCAGTTGGTATATCAAGTTTATTCTTCACTTTGAAATTACTATAGATACCCAAAAATGAGCATATAGGTTTCTCTTGGCAAGTGATAAAGGAAACAGACTTTGCAATATAGTTCAATTCTCTATCTCTGTATCTCAAGTCTCTCCCTTAGGTTGTTCCACAAAAGGACAAAAGACCCAACTTTCCCCTCTGTGCAGCTCATGTTTTGCCAAAGCTCACAAGACAGGAGCCGTACCATTTTCACATGAGGCCATTGCAATGGAATCGAGTTATACCTTATTTTCTCTCATACCTCAGCCATAGGTGGGGCCTTCTTGTAGGTGCCAGGACAAGTCAAGCAACAATTGTCAGGTAACCTCAGACTGCAATTAAAATGAAAACTGAAGTAAAGAATACCTGAACAAGAAGTTGGAAGAGTTAGACAGACAACAGTAAATAGCAAACTAGATTTTAATGAGGGAATCAAAATCTCACCATGATAAGCAAGGAAAGACAGAGATTCTAGAAAACAACTTTGAGATTAACTGTGTGATGGAATATTGGGGGAGAATTATTTTTTTAAGTTATAGTTGAGTAAAATGGCTTTGCCTTGCAATATACATTAGTCAGACACTTACATGATAGGAATCAAAAAGAAAAAACCCCACTGTTAATCCAAGTGAACCAGAAGAAGGGGCTAAAGAAAGGGTTTAGGTTTAAGCTACATAGTCCCTGTGTCTCAGAGGTCTCTTCCAGTCCCCAAAGCACACAGAATTCACTGCTTTACTTGGGAAAAATCTGCCTTTTCAGCTTAGTAGAAGCCAAATAACTGAATTAGACCTCCATAAAACAGAACTGACTGCAGTCAGCTCCAAGATGCAGATGCAAGCCTAGGCACATACAAGTGAAACCACAAAGGCAGCTGTACCATGTACAAGGCTCCCAGAAGTCACTTCCCTTGGTGGAGTACCCGAATAACTCCTACATCTGCAGCTCCCATTCTTGGTTACATCCCCCTCAACCCTGGGCTTTCCATCCACAGCACAAGAATAGTAACAACACCTCCTCCATCACAGCCTCAGTCAACTAACACCCCCAGTCAAGAAAAACACACTACCAACCTTTCTGATCCTCCAGAGACTACAGCAAGGCTTTCAAATACCTGAGAGCCACAACCCACCAGAGAGCAGAAGGGAAGGAGTCACTTCCAGCAAGTCCCACCAAGGGCTGTCCAGCACAAATTTTCCAGGCAAAGCTGTTCTGCCACAAGCTCCAATAGCTGGTCTCCTACCAGATGAGAAAAGAGGACTGCTCCCCAGCAGCCACACTTAAATAAGGATTTAATGTAAGGTAGCATGATGTGTATCACCTGCACTGGGTGCTGCTGAAGACCCACACATGGGCTACATTTGCTACTCCATAGTCATTATTTTGCAGCTGGAGGTAAACATGCATTTGGTAATTAACAGCCTACTTAATTGACTTTTACCTGTCTGTCTTCTAGAACAGCTTGACTATATTGCTGGAGTCTGTGGTGTATTTCTTCTTTGAATTTTACAGCAGTTACTTGCTTTGTGTCAGGCTGCAGCTTATTTGAAAGTATTTGTGTGCACTTGAAGTGTTTCATATTTAGCCATCAAAATATTTTGATCAGACACCTGGGACCAATAATATGTTTTGTGTTTCCCAGGACATCGGCCTATGTCTTGACTTCATCTTATGGTATGAGTGTAATATCCTTTACCATATAGATCCTGCCCTCCCCTCCAGCAGATTTCAATGCCTTCTTCAGAAGGAGACAGTTTCATTATATGCAGTTTTAGAACAGGATTCCTTACCTGATGCACAGAAGTAGAATGACTTGCCCTTGGGTCAAGCCAATAGCAGAGACAGAGGAGCACTGATTTCCTATTGCCAATCCAACTTTGCAGCTAAAAGCACCACCACTTTCTTCCACCTTAAAAAGCTGTACATAATTATAACATCTACTTCAGTGGTTCCATTTTTTTCCACCAAAATCAAGATGGACCACTGATGGCTAATACATGATACTCACTTAGCATCCACTGATTTGGTGACCGCTTCTGCCTGGGGACTCAGTTTCAGAACGGTTACACACTGAGCCCAGACGCATGTAAACTGGCTGCAATGGAAATCGTTGCTTCGCTGGATTAATCCATTTTGCTAAGGGGCAGTCCTTCAAACTTTGATTTGTTTGTGTTGCCACATGGTATCTGAAAGAAGAAAAAGCTGAACCCTCAGTGAAGCTCTCCTCCTCAGCGCGTATTGCGGGTGCTGTATGTGCCCTACCTGTGGAGCTGCTTCTGCCGCGCTGGCTTCACTGCTGGAGCTCCCAGATGCAAAACAAGCACAGTGGAACAAGCTGGTGTTGATTGAAGCAGAAATTTTGTCCTCAGATCTGGTCCTACATTAACTCCCTTTTGGAATTGCTTTAATGCTTGTATCAGTGTTTCCGTGTCATCTTTCTCCAAAAAATAGCTCAGGGTGACCTCCAAGAGCAGAAACACCTCAGAAAATATGAGGAGGAAAAGAAGGAAACTCTCTGTAAAAGAAAAATCATCAGAGATTTCACTTTGATCTTACTCTATTGTTTTGGTTTTGCTTCTTTTCTCAAAGTTCAAGTATTTTCTCGCCTGTAGCAATGGTAGCAAATGGAACATGCTAACACACCCTCCTGCTTGTTGCTGATTACTGTATTAAGATAGGCGTCAGATCAAAAAGCAGATGGAACAACAGAGGTCTAGTTTACAAACTTTATTTAAGCAGACAAGGTCTTAACATTTGCTTAGAGATACCTTGTAGACTTTTATCACTGCTGTTAATTATTACAACACATAGACTAATTTTGCAGCTGCTGCTGGAAGGAGTGGATAGGGCCAGCTCTGAAGAGCTTCGAGGACTGTGCCCATGTATGAGTTTTGAGCGCAGCTACCCCAGATGACTCGGTTTCTCTCTGTGGTGGAGACACCCAGTTTGTAGCACAAAGCCAGGCTGGGTCTGCCTTTGCATGCAATTGCAACCCAAAGAGAAGTAGTTTTCACTGAAACTGTTTCTTGCCCCCCACCCCAAATGCTAATTTGCTGGCATAAGCTTTAAATTGGAGCTGTGCAACATCCAAAGAGAGTTACTGTGAGGCAAGTGACATAAGGGGGTGTAGGAGTAAATACTGCTGCTGGACATATTCAAACACAGCTCACAGTATTTCCCCCTCTCCCCCCTCCTCCTGCCAGGAGACAGTCAGAGAGTTTACGCTCCCTGATGACAAATCACATTCCAAAAAAGTTAATGGCTACAAGCATTAAACGAGTAATTAAAAATCATTCTAAGCGAGCCATAACTTCTTTTAACAAAGCCGAGCCCAAGACCCTCTCCATGCCTCCAGCGAGATGGCTCACCCGGCACTGCCTCTTGCCAACAATCCTCACCTTCACAGCCCTGCTCCACACCTCTGGGACAACAGAGGGTTTCTGGGCAAGGAGACCATCAGCAGCCAGAGCCACTAGAGGGCATTCAAAACACAAGATTTCCAAATCGTTGGGTGCCCATAGCACCCAATAAAATCAATTACCTGGTGTTATGTGGACGTGGTAAGTTAGAGAACACCTACACTTTTCCATTCATGTTTGTTCAAGACCTAATGCAGGTAATATTTGTCCTGACGCTACCACAAATGCTGTTCCTGTGTAATTACAGCCAGAATTGCACCATGGGAGCTGAAATCCTATAGTAACAGGTTGCTTTGGAGTATAACAATTCAGATTTGCATCTCTTGTTTGTTTTGCTTTTTACTTGGGGTTCTAGTAGACATCAAAGTAAATGGACCTCGCCACGGTTCACATTACTCCTCCACATATGTGTGCAAACATGCACATCCAATTCTTGCAACTCGAACACAGTCACTCACAGGTCTCCTTTGGTTGACAAGGTATTATTGAGCAGGCACCTTTCCTTCTGCTACCTTTACCCTATTATCTCCCACCTTTACCCTATTATCTATCCCCACTCCAGGGTCCAGTGAGAGACAAACCCAGGCAGAGTCTGGGAATCACCACCAAGCCTCGCTCAAGGGACTCCAGGACAGAGGAGCACCAGTGCCCTGAGCTGGGAGAGGGCTGGTAGTAGAAGCTTCACCCACAGACCTCCCCTAACATTTACTTCATTAACCTCTGTGCATGACCTCGGTGGCAGGCTTATGTCTGTCACATAATTGAATTTGTCTCTGTCTAAGGATACCACCCAAGCCTGCTTCCTACCCCATGACAGCCACTCTACCCCTACATTTTCCCTCCTCCCTTGTTCTGAATTTACCTGAGTAAATGCAGGCTTTCTTTTCAAAAGTAGCCCCTCTAAGAGAAGGAAAGAGGGTCTGAGGTCTGTGTGTGGAAAGTACAAGTTGTACCTGAATAAAATAGGGACCAGAAAATGTAGGGCAATAGGATGCTGTAACAGGGCCAAAGGGCAGCAGCTCTCTGCAGCCAGGCTTGTTAAAGGAATCCCCAGCTGATCCACACCAGAATAGAAGTGAAATCCCATGTCCTTATATGCAGCTCTTACATTTTAAGCCTAGTTGTGGCCTACAAGGATTGATTTTTCCTGATGTTCATCTACCTTCATTTTTAAAGAAAAATTTAAGCAAGAAGGAGAGATGGAAAACAAGGAAATCCAGAGCTGTCAGGTAGCCAAGAGTCTGTCTCTGACAAAACGTGGGCTCCTTTTCTCGTGTAGCTGCTCTGTTTGGGAAGTCTGCAAGAGCTGATGGCTTTGCCTGAGGAATCCACAAACCCTGTGGGTAAACTCACAGGCTTTGCCACCCAGACCTGAGCAGCTTTCTGTACAGCATCTGATGAGCTCTGCCACCTCTAGCAACTGAACTTCCTAAAATTAATACATATTACTCAGTCAGTGTGTATTTCAGTTGCCACTGGGAGGTTTAATGGGTCCATTTTACATGGTGAGCCCACTGTTGTCTGATGGAGCATGCTTGTCTACACATTTTTACTTTAAAAAGCCCCAACAAACCAGCAGCAAAGCCAAGCCAGTATTAGAAAAGTGATTTTGTGAGAACTTCTCCCATGTTACATTTCATGCTCTAGCATCACTTCAGTATGTCAAGCTGCATTCTCCAAAACCAAACCAGGAAGCTACAAAATGTTTGCTCTGGGGCTGCTGCTGCTGCTCTCTCTGTGTTGCAAAGGACCAGCTACAGGACAAATGCAGACCTCAACCAAAGACTTCAGGTTAAAACAATCTCAATACTTCTAGCAAATGTGTTTTAATTATAGAGGTTAAGTCTATTTGGAGCAGAGTTGGCAAGAACCCAAAATGCCCGAAGTACTGAGACACACAGCTCTGGATGTTGCAATCTGGCAGCATATGAAATGTGTAAGGGAAATCTGGGCATGTGTCAGGCCTCATCTGCAATCTGAGTTTGGAATATATATATATATCCTGGCACCCTCAGGTTCTACATGTATTCCAAAAGGTATGGTTACAAGATCTTTTGTGATCTATGGAAGGATTTCCCTCCTCACCCTGCCCCTGCTTATACCTCCATTTCTTTTATTTCATTCACCTTTTCCAAAGACTTTTCTTGGAGACCAAACAATGGTCTCTGACCTTATCAAGACAAGAGGCTTATGATCCATCCTCTGAATTCAGCAGGACATCCCATATGCTCTTGGTTAGAGGTGTAAGTCTCTGTAGCAGAAAGTCTATAGGACTTAGAAGAATACTTTGGACATGAGCATTTTCCTGCTCTGGCAGGGGGGTTGGACTTGATAATCTCCAGAGGTCCCTTCCAACCCCTGATATTTTATGATTCTCTGATAACTTCCACATATGTCTGACGTACTAACCTTATATGACTCTGAACAGTAACCCTTTTTATGGTATCCTGTGTGCCAGTTGAGAAATATGTGGCACTCAACCCACTACAGACAACACCTTATTTTTACTCTTAGGTCAGGAGCCTCAGTGGGATCTGCACCGAGATCCCACAGCCCATGCTGCATTTGCTCAAAGAAGAGCTGCAAATGGATGGTTGCTGTGCCTCATGCCTTTGCCTCATGCTCACAGCAAGAAAAAATACTGCTGGAGTCTTTTAACCTCGAAACAGTAAAGACCTGTGACAGATTTTTAAGTCAAAACCTGAAGGGATAACACAACCATTTTTCTGGACAAGTGCAGTCCGTGATCATATTCATAGATCTTAAAGCCATAAGTCTAATCACACTTGTATTGTGGTGGAACTGCAGCCCCTCATTTCTGCGTTCATTGCTTTGTTTGCCTGAGATGAATTATTTTTCCTGGACAGGACTGCTCTTCTCCTTACAGCTGATGAATTTTCTAGATATTGAGTGTGACTGCTCAAATGGCTTAGTGGAAGTTGTTGGGATTATCTGGCCAGCCCTCAGACAAAAGTTTTCCAGGAACAGCAATGTGTTTGTTTTCCTTTGTCCTTCAGGATTGTAGCTGCACTTGCATTATAAGTTTTCCACTTATTTTGCATATTTAAACTTAATATTTGTGAGGGAAAACTAAGGGAAGAAATTCCATTCCCCTGCTTGCTCTTACTTGTACCTCAGCATTTTTAATTGTGAGCTCTAATATCCAAGAGGCAACTCACTAAGTTCTTCAGCATTATTCTGACAAGTAACAATTCCTTTCCTGTTTCTTCAGCCTAAGCCTCCCTGTCAGCATTAGCTGTGAGGAGGCAGTGAAAAAAGAGGACGAAAGAAGAGAAGCTACAGGGAACTGTCACCATGAAGCAGGTGGTACCTGGTGGTGTGGGCAATAAAACTCTGTTTGACAGCCCTCCCATGAATTTGCAGGTTGCCTACTCTATAGGCCTGCAGTGGCCCCTAAAACATTCTCCTTGCTGGTGTTCAGGCTTTTACGATGGGATATGTCAAGTGGTATTGCCTTGATAGAAGGTCTGTGTCTGAGGAGTAACGTTTCCCAGTGCACCAGGCGCAGGGATGCTCCTTTAGCTACTCCCAGTGTGAAGCACAGGACAGAGTTCTAGAGGCTGGGATTTCTGCCCTATCATACTCTTCCTTTCATGACACAAGCCTGATCAATTCTGTGTTTTTTCCAGTCCGTTACAAGCCACCCCTTGAGATATTAATCTCCTGCTGTGCCTCACATCCCCATCTATAAATGCCAAAAACAGGTCCTTTTCCCTGTCCTTTATTTGCTTGTGGTCACACTATGAAGTCCTTAGAGGATGAGCTGCGACCACAATGAAGGAGTCCACTGGTCTAAACCATACCCAATAGTAACATGGCACCAGGAAGAAGTGTGGTTAATCCAATAAGTAAAGCCTGAGCAATTAATTCTGAGAAGATTTTTCTGGGGTCATTTCCACTGGCTGATGCAAATGGACACTGATGGAATCTGCATTCCTTTCAGGGCAGCCTGAACAGCTCATCCTATTTTTTTTTTTTTCTTTCCCCAAGCATTTGAAAATGTAATTGCAAGGGTCAAGGATTGCTCAGGGTGATACGGTTGGAGCTTTTCGAAGTTTCTGACTTGATTCAACACAGGAAGATTTGTGAAAAATTCAGTGTGTATGTCTAGTCACATCAGGAACAGCAGGGCTACATAGCAAAATGTCTACTCCAGGCTTCCCATAATGTTCCCAGTAAAAATTAACAACTGATGAGGTTCTCCTATTTTATTTTTGATTGTGAAGACTAATTTAAAAATAATTGCTTTGCTCTGTGTAGGGTCTTTAGTTTTTACTATTAAGAGAAAACTGTATAAGGATTAGAATGAAGTAATGTCCTTTAATCATTCACCATAATTAAGATAAGTGAACTTTAGGCAAAGCACATCTTACCACTGACACCTCTGCCCAGCCCTGTTTCCTTTAGTCTGCTCTCCTAATTTCCCTCCTGTCTCACTTGGAATGGCAAACCAAACATGTTGTCAACTGTAGCAGCAAAAAGGGAGACATTTTATTACATCTTCAAAAAAACCCAAACCAAACCAAAACCCCCAAAACGACTGGATAACCAGGACAAATTAATTTCAACTACATTCAGAATAAAATAAAATACTGTTTTTTTGCACTGGCCATTTTACTTCAGTTTCTGTTTTAATTTCTGTACCATTTAATCCTTCAGAGAGCATTATTGAATCTTGGATTAGTCTGCTTATTCCAATAACAACTTCAGCAGCTTGTCTGAGATAAAACATGTAATCTCAGGGACAAAAATTCTCTGGTCACTGTCACTGAAGATAATGTTCTTGCTGGGAGAGTCTAAGAATACCAGTAAGATTTGCAGGACGAGGTAGTATTTTTTATCAGCCTAGCTGATAGAGCTGAAAAAGCAAACAAGCGTCTGGGTACAGAAGTCCTTCTTCAAGTCAGAAATAGAACAAGCTGAAAAACTAGATACAATTTGGGAACAATTGCTCTAATTTTAATCTTATTATGCTGTTCACTTTGACTATAAGAAAGAAAAGAGAAGTCCCAGCTGGTACCTACAAAGCAGAGAGATGAAGGTGCATGAGTTGGTCTCAGACAACACTGATCCTGAAGATGTTAACTTAGAAACTGGACCAGCTTTGAGAAAGGGATATAGCAGATGGTCAGAGGTCACTTCCAACTTTAAGTTATACTTGGGGATTTGTGATTTTATGCTGCCTCTTCCCATAAATCTTGCTTTTTTTTTAATGACAAAGCTCAGTTGCCATAGTAAGAACAGCACACAGAGACCAGGGCACTGGCCAGCTTCTTTCTCCCCTTGTAATACAGGCCCAGGGGGTTAAATGGGCTGTTTTCCAAGTTTTCATTCAGATGTGGACTGCTACAGATGGATTCCTGTCACAGGAAAGACTGGACCCAAAATGGAAGGAGGAAAAACTAAAACACAGTGGCAGGACGTGCATGTGTGTAGGGCAACCGAGAGCAGGGGTCAGGGACTGCAGCAGGGGGGGTGTGGGAGGGTGTTCTACACATATTCACAAGAATGGTCATGCACACATCCACTGAGCCATTTGACATTGAGGTCAATCATGTCTCTCAGCTATTTGGAGAACGGCATTGCTGCAGGTTTCAAAAGGATGATCTGCAAGTGCAGCCAAAGCCGGCTCATTAGAGCACCTGCCAGTCTTTATCAGTTGTCAAATAAAGCAGATGGATTTGGTCAGCAAACCTGCAGATAAAACATTAAAGGTTTTGTTGTGTTGGGTTTTTTTTTGTTACTTTGGGCCCCACTTCAAAGCTAGCTTCTGCTTTAAAGTTCTGACTCAAGTCTGATAAATAAAAGAAGTTTAAGTTTCCAGTTAGCAATGTTTATTAACGAGACACCAACAGAGATGACAGTCACAATTTTTAGTATAGGCAAACTCCTTTTTTTTAATAAAAGGGAAATAATTTACCAGATGTTACAGCAAAACAATTATATAAATAAAATAGCAGCCATTAATGACAATCGTGCAGTAACAAGCATTCATTACCTCTTATCCTAGGAGTTTAAAACAGTTATGCCTTATAGAATCTAAATTAGGATTAGAATCTAAATTAGGATGGCACAAGTTAAAAGATGCAATTGCCATTTGCCTGTAACATTAGGGTGCTCTGCTTAGTGTGAAGTTCACAAGAATGGACACAGGAGCTAATGCAAGAGAGCTGCATCTCACCTCTTGGGGCAATTGCCCATAAAAGTGTCTCCCGTACTTTAGTGGAACCCTAAAGACTTCAAGATTATACATAACTGGCTGATGTACCTTTTCTGGAGTTGGCATTTTCCACGACAGTACCTGGAAGCCCAGTCCTCTCCAGTGGGATTTATCACTGAGGGAAAGGTGCTTTTCTCACCTCCCCAGTGGGATTGATCATTAAGAAAAAGGTGCTTTTCCTACCACCCCTTCAGCCTCTCTGGACACCAGGAGAAATGCTGAGTTTGGTTCACCAGGCCTAGGCTTGTGTGGGTGAAAAAAGCCCTTAACGCTCAGGTGTTTGTGCAACTCAAACATTAGAAAGAAATATAGATACCATCAGAGGGGATTCATTAAAAAAATGCAAATTCATCTTCTCAGCAAGCTACTTATATTTTCCATTCAGCTCTGATTCTGATTTGTGATTGTTACAGGAAGTACCTCTACATATTCATCACTTTCCAGCAGCTACTTCCTAATTCCTAATCGATGTCACCGCTGACAGGACTGGATGTTGCTTCAGACATATTTCTGATGCTAAGATTAGGAAATAAACATCTTTCTGGGATTATTGCTGAGGGCATAAAACTCAAGAGTGATGTGATGAATGGAGAGGTGTGAGAGGAACAGACCTTATCTCACACTGATGATTTCAGGGAGATATCTCTTGGAGAAGTAAAGAAATTACAAGCACTTGTCAAAGGAGGCGGTAGTAAGAGATTTGACACAATTCAGCAAATGCTTTCTGGTGACGAGTATGAAAACACTGTTTCCTTCCTGGCACAGGCCTCGTTTATCACCTGGGAACAAAATTAAGTGATGCAAATGAGAACTATGAATTATTATCTCTTCTGTGTAATAATTCTTTGTCACGCAGCCATGCAAATGATTTGCTGTTCCCAAAAGATTGCGTTTGTGATTAAAGAGAAGAAATCGGGCCAGATTTTACCTTCAGCAGCACAAGCCTACATCCACCGTAAAGTCATCAAAGGTGTTGGAATAACACAGGATTTAGTACGTAACTGAGAGTAATTCCTGCCTCAAATTCTACTGTGTATACTGTAAGTTTTTCCTGATGCCTAGGCAGCGATGCACCTTAAATCTCGCAGGCAGAGGTTCTTGTTCAGCGAGGGCTGCCTGCAGCTGGCACAACGGCAGACTGGCATCATTTGAAGACTCCGAGCAAATCCACGTTGGTCAAAACAAACCACAGAGACTGCAATCTCTGCATCTGGCATTTCAGCTGACAGGGAGGGGGAGGAATGGTGGGAAGGAGAGGGGAAAGGAAGGAGCAGTGCCGGCTTTCAGGTGGAATTGTAATAACTCCTTTATGGCAGGGCATTAGCATAGAGCCAGCGCCAGTGAAATTAGCCCACCATTGTACTGGATAAACAGCGCCTGGGTTGAGACAACAAACCCATTGATCTTATCTGTCAACACCCAGATCATCATCTGGGCTTTGACTTATCATCTGCTCTGTCAACAGTTCCCCTGTAGAGAAAAGAAATGGCAACAGCAATAGTAGGAGCAGCCTGAAGCGCACAAGAAGATTTTTGCTTTAGGAACCTGCCCGGCCATAAAAATGTGCCATTTTCATAGGGAGGCACATTGCTACTGAAGGAGAGAGCCCGTGGGCAAGTTTCAGCAACGGCATCACAGCGAATTCCACCTCGGACAGCAGTCTGGTGATAAAGACACTGCAGAGTCCACTGTTTGCAATTGAACTTTCTCAAGATCCACCAGAAACCCCAGAATTTTGTCAAACAGTTTGTTTACTTTTGCTTGATTTTCGTTCATGCATTTGTATCTGTATCTAAACTAAGGGAGAAGTCTAACAAACCAAACAAACTGCAAAGCACAATGTTTTCATTAGTGGAGTATTTTGTCTGGAAGCTTAATCAGCGAAACAAGGAGACTCAGCAGTGTGTTTCACTTCCTTGCAGCTCATTTTTCATCTTCTGTTTCCCTTTCCTTGCCCTTCAGGCTGTCATGAGAAGATGGTCTCATGCATTATTGGCCTCATTTCATTATGTGGACACAGAGCAATGAGCAATGGGAGGTACCTCTAGACAGGCATCAGCTCCTCAGTCAGTGTAACCCGCTACTGCAACCTACTACCCTGGAGAGGTTCACTAAGGAAAGATTTCTCAGGGTGCCCAGACTACTGATAAAAGGTGACCTACTTTCTTACCTGGCCATATTTGTATTCCATTTATTGCTGAGCCATCAAGGTACGTGGAAAGAGGTGAAGTATCCCGGGGAGTGTGGCAGATGTAGACAACATCTGCACCAAGAAGGGGAAGGTCACAGACTGGCAGGTTTGATGAGCTACCATGGACCCATTGGGCACAAACATGGGTCCAAGGGGAAGTGAGGAGAGATATGTAGCTGATAACAGGAATTTGCAGAACAGTCTTTTGACAGACATGTGCAGAGAGAGTATCAGATGGAGGAAAGCCATGCTTTGGAGAAGGAAGCTCCACTGAGAGCTGACTGCCTAGCCACGATCTGCTCTCTGAAACATCTTGTCAGGGCTGAAAGTCCTATTAAAAGGATCAGCTTGTCCCTTCCTGAGATGATTTGTGCATCTGTGAAGCCTGTAACATCCTCGTGTCTTCACCAAGGAAAAGAAAAAACTACTTAAATTAAATGGCTTTGGTACAAAGAGGATCTGGCAGTGGCCAGCTTTATATTATTATCATTTCCCAGGAGTGATGTTCCACAGTGGAAGGCTGATGTAATTACCAGGAGTGAAGTTGTAAGTCCTATTGAAAAGACCAAGAGATTTGCTGGTGACTTCAAAGAGGCAAAGATTTGTGTGGATTTGCATGGGGATAGAAAATGCGATGGGTTAGAAAATCATCTCCTCCAGTGTCTTTAATCTTTTGTGGGCTTTATCCAGACATTTTGGTCTAGAGGGGATTTAAATTAAGTTGCAAAAGAGACTTCCTAAACTTTCTATCCAAATGTTATATTATGTGGGTTTTATACTATTGGCTTAAAAAAATTGACCTTTTCTAAGCTTTTTTGGATTAATGGCTTGTGGACAGCTAATGCTGGCTTAAGTGTTGGCAAGGAATTTACTTTCATGATGTGGAGATAGATGATGATCTAATAGTGATTTGCCTTTTTCCAGGAAATTCACATATATATTAAAAGATGAAAGAAAGATCTTGGGATGAATCAGTAAATTATGAAAAATGACAGGTCAGGATAAAGTACGCTGTGAAAGGCATTTGAAAGAACTTTTAGTACAAAATATGCTACAGATAGTCACTGTGAAAGTATGCAATCAGACGTTTTGACTGGTTTGGGTCTTATTTTTGTATTAAAATTAATGGTTCTAAAGTAATTGTGCAGATTTGTTCTGAACTATTTACAATTGATCGTGTGATTTTATTTTTTTTTATGGCCGTCACTCTAAAATGTGAAAGAACAGTCAACTAAGGTAAAAAAAATCATACTTGTGATTTAACATAACCTGGTGTCCTTACAGCTATAGAGCAAAGGGATACCTACCCTCAGACCACGGTCTTTGACAACACATCCCAGAAGATCCAGTGGTCTGAGGATCCTCCCTGTTGTTTGACAGCTGAGGTGGGAATGGCACTTCTGTAAAGTAATATGGGACACATTTTCAAAAATGCTCAGTGTTATGAAAGATCTCCACATTGTCTGGACCAGGGAGAAATGATAATAATAATAATAATATAATTTCACTGCAAAGATCTCTTTAAAGATAAAAGGCATCTTTTAAAAGATTATCAGCTCTCATTCAGGCCCTGCCACTGGTCAGCTGTTCCCTCTGGCCTGTAGGGTTCAGCAGACTTTGAAAATCCAACATTATAAGAATTTTATGCCAGTCCAGGTCAAATATGGAACAAACTAAGGCATGCTTCGGTAGGCAGTTGGCAAACAGCCTTCCATTGAAAGAAATGTCATATGATGGTTTCCACTGTGCCTTGGTTCCCCTCTCTGTTCAACTGGAATAATGATACTTCCACAACAACATTGCATGGCTAAATCTGACTTGCTTTTGAAGACCTCTGGGGAGGAGTCACCGTGGTGGGCTGGGGATGACTATTTACCCTCAAGCAGTAGTGGAAGAGTCATGGACCTCAGTATCCTCAAAAAGTCAGGCAAAGAGGACTCAGTGGGAGCTGAATGAGTCATGGGTTTAATACCAGCTATGGGAGGTGATGTCCATCCCCTGCCTTCTGTCTTCGAGCCCTTTGCTGGCCAGTCACTGTGGTCTGGGAGTGCTGTAGCCAAGGCTGAAGTTAACAGGCAGGGACTACAGGGTGATCTGGATGGCTTGTGAATGCAGCACAAAAGGGAATATTTGTTCTCACTCTTCACACTCATAAAAGCAAAGTACTACTTGTGACTTTCTCCCAGCTCAGGCATTTTGTAGATAAAACTGTAAAATTTCTATTCTAAGTATCCTTACAAAGACATGTATCAACTCTGTGACTTCATCACTCTTCCTCATAGATACTATATCAGTCAAAGGTGTTGATGAAGAAGAGGACTGTGGTTGGGCATACAGTACACACTGTTCCCTAGGTCAACTTACTCATCAGCCTTGTCTGGCTGGAAGGAGCAGCAGCAGAGAAATACGACAGTTGTCACAGGAGTCCTGGAAAGACCGTCACCATTCTTTGCCTCTTCCAACACAATCTTGCCCCTGCAGATGGAGGGTGCCTTGCAGGAGCACTGTTTTAGCCAATGTGGGAGAGGTTTCTTACAAGGTGGAATCAGTCTCCTGGAGAAATGGCTCCTGCTGTGCAGTGTGCAGGTCTCCAGCTGCTGTTCTGCAGCCAAGGTACAGAGCCCATGTGGAGAGGTACTGAACCAGGTCCCAAGAATAGTCTTGGGGCAATGGTCTGCTGCAAGTTCCACCAATTGCTAGATGCTGTTTTGAAAGAAAAAACAGTGTTTTGGCAACACCAGTGTGAGGAGACATTTAGCAGCTTTCATATTTAACACGATGGAATCAACTCTGCAGCTGATGCACAGAAACATCGTTTCATGGTACTTGTCTTCTCCCTTGTCTTGGTTCATTTTATTGTACTTGCTGTTATGCAAACTAATGTCAGCTGTTGATGAGGACATACTGGTTCTGCTCAAGGTAAATAAATGGAGAATTTTGATTTTGTCTTATTTTCTTCCTGATTTGCTTTCACTCCCCCGAGTGTGGATCAGTTCATTCTTCTCTCAGTTCACCACAGAGCAAGAATAATCATAATGGTTTATGATGAAGAAGAGGTCAACTTTCCCAGGGGCAAATGACTGCAGACAATGCCGGGCTGAGGTGATTTAGTCTTGTTTGTTCAATTGCTGTCTGAAGTGTGAAATTTAGTCAGGAGAGTCCGCAGCCACGGAACCATAAAATCATAGAATCATCTAGGATGGAAAAGATAGCTGTGTGCTTGCCTAGTTTCTAGACTCCTGCCCTGAACATCTGCTGCTGGCCAAATGAGTGGACAAAGTAACTGCACAAGACAAGTTTATGTCCTTATTTTACAGACACCTTCCAGGTAAAATACAACCCAGAATGAATTCTGACTGCTTCTTGTTGATGCTGGTATCTCACTACTTGCCTTGAGGGTGGTCTGTGTGTGAAGCCAACAGACCTGCAGTGGTATACAGGGCTGCCCTCTGGTTGTGTTGGGGTTTAGGTTAAATATCCACTCAATCAATCAAATTCTAGCCATATATACCAAGTTTCCCCTAGTAAGTTCAAGTGGAGAAAGTGCATCACATTGATGATAGGCAGTCAGCCCTCTACACACAGGTAATCTGTGTTATTTTGGAAGCAGCCCAGAAAAAAATAGTGAGAAAACCAGACAGTTGTTGTGATGGGTGTATGCCAGAAGGCTCACACTCAAATTCAGGCTGCCCCAGCTAACAGGTTTTTTTTTTTTCCCCATAGCTCTGAGGGTACCTATGTGCCTTTCTGGATTCAGTTCTCCAAGTGGAACTTGATCTGGGTGAGAGCAGGGAGGTGGAGGCAAGCAGGATGCTTTCAGCTCCTCCTAAAGGCTGCTGCATCACAGCTTTTGAGTCAACACGTTTCAGACCTCCCACAGAGAGATGAGCTGGCTCTTTACCTGTGCAAGCCCCAGCATAGTAACTTTGGGTAGATTTCCCCAAGGTGTTCTGCTGAGGTCATACATGACCATCACAAATATTTCCCAGATTACCAAGTTTTGTGGAAGGCTGTTGCGTGTAGGGCAGGGAATTTTTTTTTTTTTTTTTTAACTACTCTAAAGCAGAAGTTTGTTAAAAGGTGTTCATATGAAGTGATGTCTGAGTCACTTGACTGTGATTTCTTGTGTTAAAAACTGGAGAAATAGAAGAGAAATCCCACCTCCGCTTCTCCCTTTTTGTACCATGGGGCTCTTGCAACACCAGCTAAGAACGCAGTTTTCGGAGGATCTTCCTGAAATGGGGAAATCCCTGAAGGAAGTGGAAGAATTTTCTATGTTGTGAGCATTATGTACAATGGGGGAGAAAGGAGGTACTGGAGGAAGGGTCAAACTACCTGCAAACATAGTAGTAGAGGGCTTTGCTAACTGGTGCTGTTTAGAACAGGATTGAGGATACTCTGGGGGTGAAAGAGAGAGCTAGAAAGCTTTGACCATGTCCCTGGTTGTGTGTATAAGCTATTCACAGTGAAACTGTGCCAACATTTCTCGGGAGGGGCTGTTAGCTGGTGAAAAGTCTCAGTTTCTAGAAAAATAGCAAAAATACCCCAACCAACGGATGTGCCGTCTTCTTGCAGGAGACCACATGCAGCAGCTGTTTCAACCATGCAGGTGAGACTAACAAGGTACCCAAGCTCCATATTGACAGCTGACAGATTTCTCAGAAACAGCAAAGCACTGAAGCAGTGCAAGGCTCTTGTCTTGGCTGTTTGCACGTTCGAACACTCCTGCCAACATTTGTTGAAACTTGTATCCTTGATCAGGAATGACATTTTGTCATTTCTGCAAATGAACAAAATTCCTCTGGTGAAGAATTTGAAGTTTAAGCAGAGCCAAAATTGCTCAATGTCATTAATCGGGCCCAGGCTGAGCTTTCATGCTGGAATAGCAACAATTCAAGGGAAAAAAGTAGCAAGTTAAGAAAGCAGCCAGGAGGCTCCAGAAGAGCGTAAACTATACAAATCTCTGTTCTCCTTGTTAGCACCTTGTTCCAATTTTCTGTTTCTTCTCTGCCTCTTTTTTTTCATGTACTTATTTTCCACTGGGATAAACCCAATTTGGATGCAGGAAGATATAAACATTCTCACCATGTTTGTGGTGCAGGGCATAAGTGACTTCTTACAGTGTGGGCCAGGTATGTGCTTAGCTGATGTTCAAATACAGAGCAGAAATAACTAGATAAAGAAGCATAGGTCCCTTTCTTTTGTTACTATATTTCTTGTTCCAGGAAATCATCCATTGATTTCACCATGATTTCTGCTAAAGACTGAATCCATACAGACTGTGGAATGGGGACTTCAAGAGGAGAAACAACTATATTAGTACTGGTGTTCCTAATAAATACCTGTTGCTGTGATATTGTCTGGTTGGAGAAGATAAGTCTGAAGTCAGCTTATTTCAGTGTCCCCATGTGAATCCCCACTGTTACTGTGTAGAAACCAGGGAGACATGGTTGAATCCTTGGCAAACAGCAGACTCCCAAAACATGATTTTAAAAAGATTTTAAATAATCTCAGTGTTGCTTTTGGTCTGACAGAGAGAAATGGCAAAATATGTTTCTGCTGAAGAAGCCTTCATTTTCCTTCTAAAAATAAAGTTAATACTATAGATCCCAGGTTTATTTCTGTTTTCTGCACTTCAACTATTCTGTATTAGCAATTTTATAAACGCTCTGGTCACTAAGTTCATGCTACAGCTGGAAACGTGCCTGAATCCTGGTCCATATGTAGTCTAAAGAATAACTGCAAGTAACATTCTGAGACATGGAACTTTTTCATTCAGTGAACTGAATTCAGTGAACCAGTCAGGTCCAATGCATACAGTTTTTGGGGCACAAATGTGTGTATATATATATATATATACATGCATGTAAATATGTACAAATACATGCAAATGCATTAATGCAGATGTTTGTGGTTAGGTACATGCTCTGCACATCTTCTTGACAGTCTGGGCTTCAACTTAAGAGTAACATTTTAACAAAGTATTATTATTTTGTTATGGAGAATCAGGTCACTGTTGCATAGGAAGGGAAATAAAACCAAAAGCTACTCCTCCTCACTTCCCCTAGCAAGAAGATTTTCAAGTTGGAGGCTTCTGACAGGAGGAAGTTGTTAGGAGTTGTCTTCCAGGCAGATCTCCTATCTGTGCTTGGCTGTCCTGACCATAAGCAGGCTCGCAGCTCAACTGACTGGCATGGCCAAGTAATTTCATCAGCCTCACTTCAGACAGCAAGAGGAAAGGAAACAGCTGGGCCTTCAACTACCCCAATGTCTCAGTCCAAACTCATCTGGGACATGCCCATCAAACACATCCTGGAGAAACAGTGAAGAAAACCAGCTCTGAATCTCCCCTGCTATGGCCCTTACAACTTTGTGGTATGAAACATCCGAGCCATCTGTAAGAAACTTGAGGCTGGATAGGCAAAGCTTTATTTTCACCTGCCTGTGAACCTACAGCCCTTGTTCAGCTGTATACTTGCACTATAATAACTTGATTTAGGGATTTTTTTCTGCAGTTTTGCTTGTAGACTGGCTCTCAATCTCCCTAGATTTAGTGACTCACCTAAAAGCTCCATAGACAAGCTCATAGATTTTTATCATCAGTGAAGAATTGTGGTGTTTTCAAAAAAAATGCTGATCTATGTACAATAATCTGTGCCTGTATATCCAGAAGAGTCCTCTTTTGGCAAGAAAGTGTACAATGGAAACCCAACAATGACATTAGAAATAATTTCCTTATATGATACTATGTCAGGTCTGAGCTGAACCAAGAAAGAATTAAACTGTTAACGAAATAGCTCTTTGTCAGACTGCGTAAACCGGGTTGATGATCTCAGACAAGGACAGTAACTCACACTGTATTTCCTTCAGATTACATGGGCATTTTTTAACATTGAGTCACTTCTCATCCAAGAATCATGGGTAGCCCAAAGCTGATGCCCTGCAGTACCAGGCACATTGCCACAGCACTGACAAAGACTGGCCAGAGCGTGAACAACACCCAGCAGGGCCAGCAATCAGCTGCAAGTGACTGTATTTTGTGACTGGAGTCTATGAAAGATGACAGCTTTTAGTGCCCCCTGAGTATCACTTTGCAGAAGCTGCTGATTTGTGATCTTACCTGTTATCTCTCTTCATCATTTCCAGACTCAGTCACGCACAGGCAACATAGTTCAGGGGAATGAGTTCTATAAACAAAATGCCCCATTATCCTTATTTCTTTGTCATGTGTCATTCTGGTAATTCTTTAAAGAGAAGAAATCTTCTAATACATCTTCAATGAAGAGACAAGGCTCCTTGGTTTCTCTTTGTCTCTCCCATACACATGCTGAGTTTTCTGCTGTGCATTCACACACTCATCTCCTCTTCTCTCTCCCTTGCATGTCCTTGCACCCTCCTGGAGGTCCTGCTTTCTTACAGATATGTTAGTACACAAAACACAATCAGGACAAAAGACTTGCACATCCTAATTAGCTTGGCTGATTTTTACTTGCTCTGGAGAGCCTTAAAACCTGAAAAGGCATTGAATATCAACAGTCCAGCACTTTATCCAATAGAGGAATATTTGTTTTCATAGGTAAGCTACTGAGTAGCAGCAGTCTTGACCTGCCTGGCCATGGGGTGAATTGAGCTGGAAGAAAACACTCTACTTTCCCAAGAACAGGCACAGGTTATCTTTTCTTTAACCTTCTAGTTTGTTTCCCCTACTTGTTTGTTTGGGTTGTTTTACCCTCTACCCATTTGAGGTGTGTTTCTGGTTCACTGCCCCTGTAAAGGCCAGAGGAATTAGCACCGTTGAAAGAAATCCAGTACTGAATTGCTCTTGTGTTGCCCGGACTTTGTTATGGCTTCAGTTCATTAAAACCAAGAGATGGACAGCTGGAAGAGAGACCAGCTAGAGGGGGGCACTTGGGGCTGGACTCTGTGGTAAGTCTCCTTTAGGGGCCAGACCTATTTTCTTTTGAAAAGAACATGATGAAAAAGTCACAGCTGTGAAATGGCAGGCTGAGTAGGAAATGACATATTCCAGGCAAGCTGGAGAAAGAGTGATAGATGCTCCATGCCCTGATTTTCCTAAGTGTCTCATCTCTGGTTCCCATCAGCACTGCAACTCAATCTGCAGATGGGTACATTGCACCCCTGCCTCACTTCTCCAGTTCTCTGAGCTCAGTTTATCCCTCCACACACCTTCGAGTCCTCTGATGTCCCTGGAGAGTGACCTCAGCAGGTCTCACTGGCGGTGTGGTGGGCTGCCTGCAGCTCCTGCCAGCTGTGGCCATCCCTAAGGGCCAGCGGGCAAGTGCATTTCTGAAGGTGGAATTCAACTGTTGTGTGTTTGCTGCCTCAATCCCAAAGAGGTGGACAAGGCACAGGATGAAGTCTGCAGTAGCAGAGAGTTGGTCCCCTCCCAAAGACTGCAAGAGAGAGACACAGCAGGCTGAGAAAAAGGGGAGGCAGGACTGAACCTGTAGTTTCTCGTTTTCTCAGAAAACTGAGATCTTCAGAAAGCTGAATTTTGCACAGCTATTCCAAATCAAACTTCCCAGGTCTCTCTGGTCTACTTAAGCAAAATTATCAAGGTGCCCTAAAACAGGAGTAGAGTCCTTGAGGCATGGTAGCAATAGAGTGACTTTTTCCTATCAGTTCTCTAAAAGCTTGCTGTTGCTACATCAGGAATTGCAACAAGGGAGATGATCATTGTAACAGACCGGCCTATTTTTAACAACAAACCAGGACTGAAACTTTTCCTCCTTCTCTGTACCCAACTGTTACTCCTCTTTCCTTTCCCTCTCCCCACACTTGACCATTTCATTAAGTGAAAAAGCAGGAAAACAGTAGCAAAAGAATATCGGGGAAACAAATGACACAGGGGAAGTTGTTGAGAGAAAAAGGCCCATGTGTTGCATTTCATAAAAGAATCCAAAAACTTTTAGAAAACCAAACTTTAGGGAACCATTTTTGTTTCCCAAAGAATCCAGTAACTAACAAAAAGTATTTTGTTTGAAAATCACGCACCAGCTCTGTTACATAAACCGCTGAAAATCAGTTCTGTACCCTGTAAATGCGTGAGTATCTGCTGAACAACATCTATTATGAATAACTCAGTGTGAATGAATACTCCTGTATTTGGAGGGAAATGTACATCAAAATTCTTTTGAAGTTGTTTCTGTCTGTCAAGTTTGAGTTTACTAAGCTGTTCCCTGGGCTCTCTGTCAAAGAACAGCAGAAACCATATAAAATATAATTTAAAAATAGCTACTTATTAGGAAGAACAGATGGTGCATTCGTATACCACAAAATTGCAAAATTTTAGCAACCTTGAATATCAAGTTCTTGAGTTGTAACTCATTTGCACTGGAAACTCAGATCGCAAGTCAAAAAAACCCACATTCAGAATACTGCAGAGCTGTAAAAGAAGTGAGTGCTGACACATTAAATAAAATGCGTCTATTTTTATGTCAAGTCCTGATAAAAGTACATTTTTTTCATTTTCAAATATAAAGAGAAATAGTATTCACATCTTTCCAGACTTGGCCAAGGCACTTGATTCACAATGGAAAATATTTTTATGCCTTATATCAGCATTACTTTGTTCCAAATTAAGGGCTGTGGCACTGAAATCTGTGTTTTATGATAGCGTCCCTTTCTCACCAGTTCTCTCTTTCCCATAATAGCATCACGTGTTGGAGATGCAGCACAGAACCATTTCAGTTCTCTCGGCTTTGCACATCAGTTTTCATCTATGCAAAATTACATAATGAAATGCATCTTTCATGACGCAACCCGGTGAAACCCTGGAGGAAGAATGCAGGCTTGAAATCAAATTTCCCAAACAAATTAGGCTGAATCAGACTTTTAAACTGAAATATTACCAGAAAATAATGGTTATATATATCTAAGATGTCACCACAAGCATTTAAGGGTCAAAGCAGAAGACTCAAGTCTCCCTTTGGATTTAACTGATTATCCCTGTCACTAGTTAGTATCTGGAATGGAACGGTAAACTGTTAGGAATGTGTGAGCCAAATTAATTTATTGAAAGATAAATGAATACACCAGGAAACACAGAAGTGTCAACACTGAAGAAATGCTGGCATTACTCAGACAAGTATGGATGGGTTGGTATTGGCAGCTGGAAAAGTGTGGTGTAAATTCTTAGCAGTTGTACACTTCCCTGGGAGCTATAAATGGTGGGGCTGGGGCTGTCGAGCTCTCCCCGTGACTTTGTCTCTGTGGAAAGTCATCTCAGATGCTTTTTGGTACAGGCCAAAATCCTACTGAAGTCAATGTGACTTGAAGAGCACAACATGGGCAGGGCTTCCCTAAGACACTGTAGACTTTGCACCTCTGGCTTTCAGCTCATCTTTTATTGTCTGCCAGAGGGTTGGGACCAGGCATTACTCTGAATCTCAGGAAAAATCTGCTTCCTGCAAGATTTCCAGACTGATACATTTTCTGTGCAATGTGATGCTTTAGTCCCATTATTTACATCCAGTAGTACCTTGGGACTTCTCGTAACACCTTTGGTATCTTACCGTGCAACTCCTATGCCCTCCTTGTCTACCTTTCTCTTCTGCTTTTTCCCATAGTCATAAACATTTCAGAAACTGGAATGGTTGGACATGAATACCAACCATGTTTTTTATCCCTCTAACCATGTTCTGTTGCTTTTAGTGTCAGTGCCACCACCAGTCTGGGAGGTGCTAGAAGATGCTGCTTGATCAGAAAGCTCACTTCTAGCACGTGCCATTCTTACTGCTATTCTTCTTTCAAGACTACGGGCATTGCTTCAACCTTTTCAACAGCAGCCACCAGCAATGTGTAACACGGTTCCCTGTACCTCAGCAGAGCTCTTTGTGTCATTGCAATGCTGCGAAAAGCAAACATGAGTCCCTGTGAACTGAGGGCAGCATCTCTACCAGGTTAAATGCTCATTAAGCAAACAGCAGATAAGCTAAGGTTGCTCCATCTTTGCAGCAGGTCTCTGGATTAGGAGACAAGTCAACAAACATGTATGTGCACTTGTTCATCAGAACATCTGCAGTGAAAGGTCAAGCTCAATGTAGAAGCTATCTGTATCTTGATCATCTCATCCAGTGAAGAGAAAAACAACATTTTAGCTTATCCAAAGTGACAGTAGACACACACCTCACAACTGATTGGCTGTGAATATCAGAGACCTGAGGAGAACACTTTTGTGCTTTATGATGGGGTTTTTTTTAGCAGTTAGCAGTACATTTTGCTGTCAAACATTAATGAGAAATCAATTCAAATCAAGCACAGAAAGTCACTTCACCAGGTTTTACTGAGTACCCACCTGGCTCAAAGGCAGCATAACTGTTCACTGATGTCACCTAGGTATTCTGAGGCAGTGCATTGTGGGCTTGGACCTACTCGGTCCTATGTCTGGTACCACTCTGGAAACTTAGGCTGACCCTTTGACTTTCTCATCAGCCAAACTCCCAGTGATAAATAGGGCTTAAACTAGTTCTGTCAAGGAACACCAGTGCTGTCTAAACGATCTGACTTTCTGATTGGAGTCACGGATGGCATTCATTTGCAAGGTTTCTTCAGATTGGGAGTGAGTGCTTGTTCTTCAGTGAGATCCTGGCACATGCTCTCACGCTATTAGGAGCAACAGCTCCAGTGCTGTTTCTACATCCTTTCTAACCGCACTGAAATTACCACTTCCTGATAGTTTTATTTTTGGACCCTTCCCTTTTTTTTCAGGGTAGAAGATTTCCCAATGAAAGATTGTCCTGGAAGAGTATGACACAAATAACATCTGGGTGTGACAGGTTCCCCAAACAGCTGACTAAGTCATGAAAGAGCGTGAAGAAATTTTCTCTTTTTTTTTTTAATACAGTGCATCTTGCTCTTGCTTACCTCTTGGAACATATTGAAATATTATGACTTATGTATGGGAAAACAATTGATAAATATCTGCCCTGCTTTCTTCTGTAGGAAATTCATATTTCCCATAAGAAAGTTAGATACTGAATATGGTGGGCCCAAGAAAATTTTCATCTGTTTAATACAGTTGCATCCCTCAAATGCTATTTCACGAAGATGACGTGAATGTGACCCTAACTTCATCTCTGCGACTGCCATCACTCTGTAGGCTGCTTCACAAGGTCAAGGGAGAGAGAAAAACTCTTCTCATTTTAAGTGCATCAGTGAGCTATGTAAATTAGGTAGGATTAAACTAGGCAGTTTTTCCTCACTGTCTCTCCGCATTGCCAGTAGATCCTTCCTGCACTTTTACCCCACTGTCCTATTCCTGTCCTCTCCATGTCAACCTGTCCTCCTGGCACATACCCATCTCTTTTATCATATACACATGGAATAATGTCTCGGGAGCAATCTCACTTCCTTGGAGAAGATCCCCCAGACTCTTTGCACTTAACCATTTCTCCTAAAATGAGGCTGGCTGTACCTCTCCTTTGCTCCACCCTCATTGCTTGCTCAGTGGATACCAACTAATCTGGAAATGTGTCTTGTACTAAATCCTTTTCTCAGCTGGGAAACACACTGGTACTTCAGGGGAAATAGCATCCTGAGAACAAATTGCTCAGTATTGAGTTGCCACTACATGAGCACCCAGCTGAGGATGAGCTGATCATCATGCTCTGCTCATCTTGGTGCATTCTTGTTGCCTCTCCTGCTTTGGAAGCCAGTTCCTCATTGGATGTTTCATGGGACCCTTAGGGCCAGAAAGTACCTTGCAACTAGAGGCTGTACAGGCTGAGTCTCTTCAGTCTCATTTCATCCCTGTAGTGTTCCTACCTCTGCCTTGTTGTATCTTCAAGGTGTAGCTCCTCAGACTACACAGTGATTAAGGCTGTCCTCCAGACTTAGTTTCAGAAACCATGTTAATGGGGCTGTCAACTTATGCCAGCTTCCTGACAGCTTACTACACAACATGGTGATGCAAAGTCATCCCCAAATCCTTCTTCACTTTACAAAAAGTTTCAGTTCTCCCTCCAGTGGAAGCCTGCACATCACATTGAGCTCCATTCAACATTAATTATGGAACTTTTTCATGTTTATTTCCCAGTCCTTAGGCTTTCTTGTGGCCTGAAGAAAAATCTCACTATGGATCACCTGTGCATTACCCAGGCTGAAGGTCTGGAGAACTTCCAAGGTTGGTAAGACAGTGAAGAGCTAGGCTGGACAAGAGCAGGATCTCACTGTATGAGCCACATGCACGTGCCCTTCCCTTCACTCAGTAACAGCTTGTAATAATAGTTAATAACATCTCATTTCTTCCTGCAAGGGATACTGTGATTCAGTCCAAGTGTTCCTCAGTCTGCAGGACACCAGAGGGGAAATTCACTCTTAGGGATCACCTCTTTTTCTTGTGGTGAGGACAAGTTTTGGTGGCCAGGTCCCGGTCAGCTTTGGAGTAGCCACATTGAAGTACATTACAAAACCTCACATTTCTGTACAAGCTTTCAGGGGAAAATTTAATATACAGCAGTCTGTGGATGGCCCAACCCTAAACTTTTGACAACTGGCTTGATTTTCAGATGCTCTCTCTCTCCATACCAAGCCTCACTCCTGCAGAAATGCCTGACTTTTTCTGGACAGGGTACTGGGAAAAAGGAGCATTTGCAGACACTTTGAACTGTCTCCTGAATACATGGGAGAAAACTAAGGGACCCCAGGACTGCAGGGATTATTGATTTTATAACTATTTCAACAGCTCCATCAGCAGGGGCATGTAAAAGGAGCTCATCATTTATAAATTGACTCTTCCAGGGATCAAAGGCCTGTCAGGGCAACAATTAGTTCTGGTAATTTATCAGCTGTTTGTGCTTGTCAGGTGAAGAGAGAAGGGCAGTTCTGCATCAGCTCCCCTGCAAAGTCCTTACTGTAGCTAGAGCCAGGTAAGATGTGCAGGTAGGTCATTTGCTAAATATTTCATGTCCTCTGATGTTTTGTCAGTCTTTCTGATACCTGATCCAATTTGGTTAGGCTGTCAGGTGAAAAGGAGGCATCTCTTAGCACACTAATGTCACCCAAGCCAGAGGTTCTTTGTCTCCTTAACAAAGCCCCTGTCAAATCCCTGCTGAGCTGCTAAACAAACTGGAATGCAGCAAAAAGAAGGAAGAAAAAAAAAAACAACACACCAAAACCCCAACCAAAACCTGTGGTCTGTTTTTAATTAGCCTATAAACCATTCAGAGCTCTCCAACTGTGCTGTCCAGAGAGGGAAAACTAAAAGCAAATATACTCTCTCCTTGTAGACCTCATAGTAAAAAAAATCCTTGTAAACAGCATGGGCTTATTTGCACAGATCAAAAGCCTGTGCAAAAGCAGCTGCTCTGCATCACAGTCAGTGCCTGGGCGGGGTGCTATGAACAGCAGCACCCTTTGCAAAGAGCAGCTCCAGAACGGGGCTATCCTGACCAGAGCTCTGCTAGGTTAAACAGGGATAAAAAAAGATATGCATTGATGCAGAGAGTCCCTTGAGTCTGGAGTTTTCTGGCAATGGGGAGCTGATCCAAAATGTGTTGTACAACATCAGGAGGACTTCCATTCCATTCCATTTGTGCCCACTTCTGTGCTTACAAGTACACAGACAGAGTTGGTAAACAGTTTAAGCTTTCCCCAGAATCACTGTGGTTGGAAAAGACCTTTAAGATCAAGTCCAACTGTTATCTGACTCTACCAGGGCCACTACTACACCATATCCTTGAGCACCATATCTGGATGGCTTTTAAATACATCCAGGGATGGAGATTCAACCACTTTCCTGGGCAGCCTGTTCCAGTCTTTGATAATCCCTTCGGGACAGAAGATTTTCCTAATGTCCAACATAAAACTCCCCTGGCACAACTTGATGCCCTGCTGTATCCTGTCACACACACACTTTGCTGTACCTAGTAATGTGGTTATACAGTTACATAGTTCTTTACTGGAATGGTGCTAAATGGTGTCTTTCTTATTTGCTATGTGGCTGGACTCAATTTTGCACTTTCCTATGCTGAGACCTTCATTTTGCAACTCTTTTTCGAACCTGCTTTCCAGGTTTTATTAATTTGTAAGTTGGACCACCAAAAGATTTCCAGTGGAAGTACAAACTGTTCCAGGAATTTCACATATGCAGGTTGTTGAAAAGCACATATGAACTCGCATCCCTAATCATGTTTCATGGCTCTTCAGATGTTCACGGATCACAGGCTGAAAAAACAGCTACGGTCACAGCTTCATACAGAAGCAGCTCACAAAAGCTGTGTCTGGTCACAGGAACAGCACAGAAATGCTTGAGAGAAGAAAAATAAAGGCATGGGGAAGGAAAGGCTGTAGTTTGCTTAGAAAGTTGACCCCTGTGCATGTATAGACATTTACAGAAATATTTGTGGAGAAAAATTAATTGCTCAGCAGAAAGTGGTTAGTTCAAAGAGTGAATTTTTACTGTAGTAATATCCAGCCAACTTTCTGACTTGATTAAAGGGTCAACAGCAGAACCAGCAATCCACAATCCATTGCCAGTTCAGGGCAATGGGATGGGGCTCACAGGCACTTCGCTTTTCAGCCAGGTGAAAGATGTCCTTCTCCTTATGACAAAGCAGACTCGGGGTGGAGTAAAAGTAGAAGTAAATTAACAGCCTTAATGTGCATTGTTTGGAAGCTACTGGAACGCACACTGCTGCAAAGTCTCCAGTTGGATGTGTACTGGGAATGATGTAATGGCTAGCGGAGACCCAAGAGGAAAACCAGCAGGTCAAGTCCTCAGGAAAAATGATAAGATTTTAGAAAGATAAGGGAGTAAAATTTCTGGAAAAATTATGAAAATATTCTTCTTAGGAATACCTGGAAGGAGCGTGGACCTCTGTAGAGGTATCTGTGGATTGCACAGTGGTATGCTATTGCTGTCTGACTGATACACTGAAAAACCTGGTGAAATCAGTGGTGTTCATCAAAACATTGAATGCATGTGGCTACCTTTGGACAAGAAGTCCTTAAGGCATTGGCTAATTTTTCATGATGAACACTTCATCAAGTGCTTGGCTGAATTGTGGCTGTGGAAAGAGATGGAGAAAGACCTAAATCCAATATATATGACCAAAATATAGTGCTTTCTTCTTGCTATACTAGAGGTTGGATTTGTTTCTAGTGACTGGCACATAACATACATTTTTCCTTTAGCTAGAAAAAAGTTAAGTTTAGGGTTGGAGATTTTTTTTTTATTTCCTTGACAGGGGGAAACACAACAACAACAACAGCGTGGGCTTGAATTACAACTGGTGAACTCAAATAATTTCTGCAGCCCCCAAAATAGTTGGAGAGGTCAATGAAACCACAAACTCCATGGGGCTCATCAATTTCCGAACACAGCTTTCTTGAGCCAGCGGCAAACTGCCCCATTGCTTACCAAAGTGATATTTATCTAATTTGTTACTTGCAAATGATTGAGGGGAGAAAAAAAAAACCAAAACAACATTAATAGTACACCCCTCTCCCCAAACTCAGACCAAGAGCAGCAAGTGTCACTGGAGTCCAGTGCTAGCATCAGCAAACCAGTGTCCATTTGGCCTCATCGTGGCGATACAAGAAAGAACGAAGCCTTTCTGGGTCAAATATTGCTCTCGTTTTCACTGGTGTAAATGATGCCTCTACAGCTGAGGGAATTGTTGGCTGGCCGACTGACCTGGTGGACTTCAGGCAGAATTCAGGTCTCCTTGACCTGATCAGAGCAAAGGAACTTGTCCCAGGCACACTGCTACACATACCAACTGATTGTTTAACCATATTGAGAAATAGCAAAATAGGCTCCCCTATCATTTTTCACCCAGCTCAGATTTGATTGGAGATATAAAATAAAGCAAGACACGAACACCCATTCTGGCTCCGTTTCTGCAATGTCATTCGCACGATGTTTACCTCAGGGAAAATGATCCTGCCACTATCTTTGTACTTTATCTGTGGCTCTCCGTCTTTTCGCATACTTACACTCACCATCGCAGCTTCCAAGCATTCTCCTCTAATTAATCAAAAACTCCTTCCTTTTGTTTCCTAGGTCACGAAGGAAGAACAGTAAATTAAATAAAGATATTGACTGAGCATGGAAGCTGGATTTTTACCCAAGGAACCTAATAATAGCACAGTGATGCAGGCAAAGTCAAAATTGATAGGGTTTTATATACACAGAGGCAAACAGTTGAGTGTGAAGAAAGTAAACATCAGATAGCATTCAAACAGTGGTTTATCCAGCTCATTCTGTGTTTGTAAATACAGAAGTGTGTTGTGGTGGCTAAATTTATCCTAACGTAAGGAAACATGAACAAAGAAGCTGGTATTTGGTAACTTCTATAGGCAATGTTAGGACATCCTGAGCGAATTATTTTGGGGCAGTTCATGATAACATGGTACAGATTAGAGTTGCCATTTCTGGAAAAATTAGGTCAGAATTATGTAGATAAGATGGAAAGAATTTCAGTAGCATTGTGGTATTTTCCTGACTTGAAGCCTGACTCACAAGCCAAAGCTTTGTTTTATTGTATACCTTGTTCTGATATATAGTCAAAACAGCCTTTATCCAGAGAAAATAAAAATAAGCCAGCTAAGCAAGAAAGAATGACAGACAGCATTGAATAAAATAAATACAGCAAGCTGAATTCCAGACAGAAATAGTTGTCCTCTCCTGTGAAACTTTTTGCCACTTCAGAAATGGCCACGCTGAACCCAGGAAAAATCAGAGGAGAGAAATACAATTTGGTAACTGTTCAGGAATGGGACCTTTCCTTGCTCTTGATCCGAGCTGGAATTTCATCTGTATGAGCTGGAATTTCATCTGTATGTCAGGTGAATTTTGTGACCATTAGAATATGGCCAAGCTGGAAAGCAATGGCCCTTTTCTCTATGTGCTTCCCTTCATCCTTCTTAAATTTTGTCCTGATTAGAAGAACCTCACGCTAAAAAAGGAGATAGATCATGGCCATGAAAGGTTTACTTCTTAAGAGAAGTGAGATTAGTTCTAGTTAGAAGGCTGAGAGCTCTCACTCTGCAGCCTTGCCTCTGCAGGCAGCACAATGTTTCCATTGGCTGCAGGTAGGATTTTTTTTCTGCTCAGGTCGTTTATTATAAGTAAGAATGTACTTTAACACTACTCTGTGTTCAGTGCCATAAATCCCAGCACATACCATGCCTCTCTTTTTTTCACCAGGGGCTCTGGACTGAGTTATTGAATCTCTTTCCGCCACGGAGCTCTCTTTGAGAAGGAGCAAACCTCTGGGACAGACCCTGGTACTTGTATGTGAGCCAGCCTTAAGATAAGATGCTTCATGTTCCCTTTTGCTTATTCAGGGAGAGAAACAGACTGTTAAGTTCTGGGTTTTGGTCCAGCTCATTAATGCAAACCAGGGTAGGCTGCAGTTCAGGCTCCTGTGCCAGAAGGTAAATAGCACATGAAGAGGGCCCTGGAGCAGGCTGGGCAGCATGGAATGTCTTGGGCCAGTCATCCCAAAGCCTGCAAGCCCCTGGCATCAGGGCATCTCACCCTCCTTGTGCTCTTTGCATTGCATCTTGGGCTTGGTGATGTGCAGGGCTCTTTACCTCTCACAGCTCTGGGGATCATGTCTTCCCCAAAAAGGCCATTGGGTGCCCACCACTTGCAGCATGAGCAAGCATCAGGATTGGTTTAGGGAGAATGGAAGGAGGATGAAAGCCAGTTTTCAAGTCCAGACATGAGCAGAATAAACCCTAAAAGGAACAAGTTTATTTTTAGGATGATGTCTCAAGAATTCCTTAAGCAGCTGGTCAGGAATTTGGGCTACTAAAGCCCACCCACAGCACCATCTAGCCCAGCCACCTACAAAATCCAGAGGGCCAGCCTCTGTTAAGTCAGTGACTAACTTGTGTGCTTTTTTTTTTTTCCTATAGGATCAGAGATGACTAAATCCATTTATTTGCTTTAAGCATCTTTCCAGCTATAACCCCTTTAGGCCAATGTTTGGAGGCAAACATTTAGGCAAGTATGACAGTTGTTCCATGATAAATTCATCTGGCCAGTTCAAATTTCGCTGTGAAGTTTTGATGAGTAAGCTCGAAGCTGGAACATGTATTATCTGTTGTCTCCGTATCTGGCACAAACTTTCTGTGCTGTGATCTGGCTCATGTGACAGAAAAGCAACAACGTGCATGCACTTCATCGAGGTCACCATTGTAGGTGAAGCAAGCTACCTCCACGAGTATGCGGCTGCAGCCTGTGGAAAAGCAGTGTTTATGAAAAACAAGCCAGTACAGTAATTAAAAATATTTATTTCTGAAGATATTTACCTTGATAGGCATAAAGCATTTCCCAATTTCATACAGAAATACATAAAACATGCATAGACCAATATGGCCAACTTCAATGTGTATTCAACATGGTAAATATAATGAAGAACTTGTGTGAATATAAATACAAAACACAAAAAATAAGCACATAAGATTCAACCTGTCAGCAAATTCAACAACGTGAACAAATTCGCTGCTATAAACATTCACCCAATATTAGCCTTTTGACATAATTCAAAACAACCCTTTGTCTCCACTCATTTCCACCAAACAAGGCACTGAATAAACCTCACAACAGCCTCTGGTACATCCCCACTTTGGTGCATTTTTGGTGGCATGGAAGACACAACAACCTTTATTATTAGAACTCCAGTTAGCCTCATATCCTTGTTATGGGAAACCTAATAGTGTCCTCTAACTTTTATTTTATGTTGAAGAGTCCTTCAGTATCTGAATCCAAAGGACTTTGACTATGCAAACAACCACGGTGTCTAACCCACATTCAGATAACTCCAGTTGTACAAGTAAACTAGACTTCTGAAAAAAGGCAAAGGGTTGCAGCTGATTAGTAAAGGCAATAACAAGGTGTAAAAATACTCTAGCAGGAGTGCAACAAACAGTACGCGAGGTAGACATGTATATATGCAGTTAAGGCCTGATTAAAGTAGCCCTGTGGCTTTCATTTTTTGCATTTTAATCAAAAAGTCAAGTTTTTCGCTTTGAAGTCTGTCCACTCAGATCTTGCTTTCTGTCCTTTCTAAGCACATCTGTGAAGTCTTCCTTGCAAGATGCTTTTGATGTAGACCCTGAAAGTCACTCAATCGATGGGTAGCATTCCAGAAGCAATACTCAAATGTTTCTTCTGAAAGATGGCTTTTCACCTATGTGACTGCGGATTCCCTTTCGCCGCCTCTACCCATCCATCTGAACTCCAAGATGATTAAATCCTTTGCTTTTATACCTCCGAATAAAGGACTTCCTTAGCATTTTGCCCAAGCACTCAGACAAGAAGGCCCTTTGCCATTGTGGAATGTTAGAAGTCAAGAGAGAGCTTTGTCAGCAAGTGTGACGGAGAAAGATTTGGGTGATGTTCCCACTAGGATGCTTTCAGGCTTTTCCAGATGCTTTGCCTTTTGTTTGCCCTGTTATGTTTCAGCTTCCGCCCTTTCTGGAGCTCAGCCTTCAGCTTTGCAATACTGAAGGAAACTTTGATACTGTTACCAATGGCTTCCAGCCTGCAAAAATAAGAAATGTACATTTATTGTTACAATAATGAAGATGTGTCTCCCGTGTGCAGACATTCAGGTTTTGATTAAATGAGCATCAGTCTAGATTTCTGCCATGGGATCCTCAGGAACCACTCTGTCAGAATTACACTAACTTAAGTCACTTCAGATATTGGATTCAGAATTTAAATGCAAACATTAAAGTAAGTTAAAATATTCATTCAAGTATAGATGCCCTAGACTTCCTTAAATAGCACGTATCCAGTCAAGAGGTCTTCAGTGTTTTTCTTTCCATCTCTTGGTTTCTTTTAGCAAAACCTGGGGCAAATGAATGAGTGTATTTTTCAAGTGAGTAAGCCAGACCCAGATTTAAGACTCCCAGGGCCCAAGTCTCACACAAAATCATCAGGCTGCCTGCTCCCATGAATCCTGTTCTGCTTCCTCATCTGTATGGGCCAACTTCTACATGCTAATGGGCACCCAGCGGAACACTGAACACTGGAGCTGGCACAGCTGCACTAACACCCAGCTTCAAAGGTGACTTCATCCCTGTGGGGTTCACTGCACCAAGTCCAACGCACGTGTCTCAACTGCCCTGTGGCGTGACACAGCTGCCTGCTGCTATTCAGCTCAATATGCACGGACCTCAAAGGGCAGGCCTGAAATTACTCCTAATGACCAGTATTAAATTGGGCTCAACTATTAATTTAATCTTAATTTTCCATTTCTTCAACCTTTTGGCATTCATTTCCATCGCTAACATCCTGTACTCTAACACAGGTTTATGAGGCAATGTAAGAGATAAGGCAGGTAGAAATCCACCTCCTGCTTTCTAAAAAGCCAGCCACACCAGCCAGAAGAAACAATATATTCAATATCTGGGTAGATCAACAGATCTGTGTTCTAGAGATCTACCAATAGATCTTTTTTTCCTCTCCAAGTGTCTAAAAAAAAAAAAAAAGCATTCTGATTCAATTTCATATTAGAAAAGCTGGGACATGGTATTTTTAAGTAGTTAATGTAGTGAATGAACACACTAAGATGACAGGCTCTATTTCTGTCAGTACTTCAGGATTTCATGCTCTTTTGAAGTTTGGTGTGTCTTCAGGTGTACAACTAAGCCTGCTTCCTCTAGGCAGAGCTCAGCACCCATGTCTTCACAACCTACAAACCCATGGCATGAAGAAAAGCCCTGAAGATACCCTCACTGACTCCTCCGAAACTCTCAGGCTGAAACCACCAGCCAAGCCCACGCTGACCCAAAGGCAGGTGAACTGTGCTCTCTATTGCTACTCCAGGGAACTACAACAGGATGAGAAGAAACTCACCGCTTCATTTTCTTGCCATCAACGAGCTGTCGGTTCATGCATTTGGGTCCAATGCAATTGCCAGCTTTGTTGCGGTGACGTGAGGTTTTCTCCACTGTGGACTGAACCCTGTTAAAAGTGAAAAGGCGCTGCTGTTAGAAAACAAAACAAGTCTGCAGGCCACAACGTGAGGCATCTCAGCAACCACTTCTCAAAGAATGTAATAAGTGATTTCTCTGGGCCAAACCATAGTATGTATCATAGCAGTGTGATCTTTCAGGTAGGAGGCAAGGCTTTGAGGAGCATATTTGCTCAGCAAGTGCCAAAATGAGTAAGTCTACCACAATCCATCCCTTTTACATGCACTGCCTTTTAAAGAGTAGCAACAATAGACACACCAGAGATCTTTTCCTGTCTGGCAGAAGTTCAGACACTTCTTGTCCTTCTGGTTGGCACATTGGCATCTGCTGCTAGGTTCAGTGAGCATCTCTGGCACTGCGTCCTTCAGTGATCTTCTGGACCGAGAAGGGCCTCCAAGACCATACGGAACAGTCTTCCTATGATCAAAGAGACAACATGAAAGTCATTCAAATAATTTGTGTGGCTTCAAAACAGCAGGCAATTTGAGGCAATCTTATCAATGGGATTGATTGCTGTGAGTAAAGGTTGTGGGATTGGAAATGCCTCATTGGCCAGAGTTTTCATGCAAATTCCTCTGATGGTCCTGCAACGTATTCATTAGTATGACTACTGACAAGACTAATGACCTTTTAATTGCAATTTCATAAGGCTGCTGCACCTCCCTGTTCAATAGAAAGTAATAAAATCTCATCTCTTTGAACTTTGGTAACTGCCAGCACTGAAAGAAGCCATAAAAGTGAGGACCCAATCCTCTCCACTCCAAGGAAACTCAGCAGCAGAACAAATCACAAAGTCAGTGTTTGCAGCATTAGGTGAGGCTCTAGGTCACTACTTTTTGGTGGGAGCAGTGTAGAAATGGACACTGTACAGAACCTGATTAATGTGTGGGACACAGAGAGCAGAAAGAAGCAGCAAGGAGCTGCCCAGTGTCAAACTTTGTAGCCTCTTAACTTGCTGAAAAGAAATACAGCCAGACAAATTCAGGCTGGTAAAATCATACTTCTGGCATTTAGTCTGCTTCTGATTCATAGTGTAAAGTATCCTGCAGCCTTTGTGGAGCAGCACCCAAAGGAAATACTCCTGCCCAGGTTTTAGGAAGGCAGGTGTGTAAGGGCTATTAGGAGCTATCTGCTCAATCTAGGTGGTCAAATCCTGCTTGCTTTCTCCCAGTGAACAGTCTCGCTGCTAAACTCGGCAGAAAGGCAGAAGTAGGGGGGAAAGCAACAAGAGAGACCATGCAAATAAATATTCTTTCCTCCCCTTACAATTTCTGCAGGGAGTTTCTTTGCTTTTCTTAATCTCCCTTCTCTCCCCCTTCCTTTTCCCAACCGAAAGGGAACCCAGCACTCAGCAACTGCCGAATCCCCTCCGCTCCACTCCCTCACTTACTCGGGGGTGTTGATCCAGACGATGTCGAGGTGGCAGAAGTAGACGCACTCCTCGTCCATCAGCGAGGAGCAGGAGCAGCGGCGGGCGCGGCGGTGCGCGGCGGGGGGCGGCGCGGCGTCTGCTTCGGCTCCGGGGGCTGCGGGAGGGGAGCGGCAAAGAGCTCAGCACCCGCGGTAACCACGCACCCCGCGCATCTCCCGCCGCATCCCTCGACCTCCTCGGGCCGCCCTCCCCGGGGTGCCCGGCGGCGATTCCCCGCCAGCCGGCACGGAGCTCTGGAGGGGGTGACCCGGCTGCACCCCCGGCACGGCTGGACCCAGGCGACGGCAAGAGGCTGGGGACCGGCACCTACCTGCCGGTAGCAGCCCCGGGCAGAGCACGAAGAGCAGGGAGATGATCATCTGGGAATAATCCATAGCAGGCAGCGGAGAGCAGACGGGGGAAAAAAAAAAACAAAAAACAAAAAACGGGGAGTGGGAAAAAAAAAAAAAAAGGGGGAAAACTTAATAAAAGTGAAAAAAGGGAGTAAAGTCTCTCTCCTAGCGCGGGGACGGCGATCGGTGTCCCGGCGGCTGCGGGGCGCGGGGGCTGGCAGCGGCTCGGTGCGCCCCGGCGCGTCTGGCTGGCGCGGCGGCCCCCGGCGCCCTTTTATAGCGAACCCCCATGGAGCGGGTAAACAGCCCCGGCGCTATTTTATCCCGAGACAATGTTATTCTGCTATTAGTCACCGCGCGGCAACGTGCGGCCTGAGATAAGGCCGGGCTGGAAAGGAAATCGCCTGCAAACTTCAGAGCGGCGGCG
>JANHGN010020307.1:23349-37649 GCA_024605025.1 Megaceryle maxima | reverse complement strand
GTTTATACTTTGCATGAATTACACATAGATTTCTCAACTAGTCTGAGAACCCACATATCACCCACATTACTATTGGCAGCACCAAGGAAATATTGGATGACTGAATATATCGGAGACTTATCTGAAAGCTAAAAGATTTAAGACCTACATACTGAAGACCTTAATTACTGATGGCGTTTGACAGTGTGCTGATAGTTTGAACTCATTAAGTGCAGCTGTTGGTATCACTCTTTTTTTCTCTCAACACCTACCTGTCACAATGCAAGAACTGTTCCTTGCACAGGCAGGAAGTGTCTTCATCACATAGATTTGAAGTGACTGTGCAAAGGTAGATCTTAAGCAGTCACTTTACTGTGTCACTATTATTGCCATCTTTTCTTATGTAAATCATCAAGATCTACTTAGAAATAAAATCCTTATCATTCAGGTTAGATCTTCTTTTCTGAAAATATTAAGAGCTAGGAAATTATACTGGAGTGGGAGTACTGTGGATCTTAGGTGGCCTCAGAATATGCTATGCACCATGGTGAAAAATAATATGTGAAATATGAAGGACTGTAGGGAGAGACAGAAGAAAATTATTGTAACTCCGGAGGTCTTGACTTCCATGGTGCTCAAAAAGCAAAGTATGTAATAATCTCTAGATAGACAGATAGATAGAGTGCGCTTTTTTTTTTTTTTTCCCCTTTTTTTTCCCCCCCACAGTGTTCAGATTACACCTTTTACTGGCTTCAGTTACAGTTTCTCCTCCTGATCCTAACAGGTTTTCCCAAACAACACTCACACCCTTGGTTAAGGTTGTGCCATTATTATTCACTACAATAGCATTTAGAAGCTGGTCCAGAAGCTCATACGGTCATACATGGTGCAAGCCTGGTGTTAAAAGACTGTGACTGTTCACAAGATTCAGTGGACAGCTTCAGCAAGACCAGGGATAATGTGGCTTCTTTCTATTATCCTCATGCTAGACTCTGGGTGGTGTTTTTAGTTTTACCTTTTCATTTTCTGTAGACATATTTAATTTTGGACAATTCTTCACCATTAACCACCACCATCAGTAAGTAGTTATTTTAAACCATTTTCTGCTTAGCATCCCTTATCAATTTGTTGTCTTCTTTTTAATCAATGGGATTAATTTTATTCATTTTAGTTTGGAGACCAGAAGAGGTGAAGCTGAATGCATAAATATTATCAGTTAATGCTGTCACCAGCTTCTTTAGAAAACAAACCATAATAATTCTGTTTTACTTTTGCCATGTTTGAGTAAAACTAACAAACGTTTTTCATTGCTTACAATGTTTTAACCTTCCTCAGCTGTTAACAAAAGCACAAAACTAAATGGATCCACAACCAAGATCCAGAAAACAGCAAAATGGATAAAAGTTTAAGAAATCTGTTTCTCATATTAGCCTATAGGGCAGAAAAACCTTGGCAAATCACTCTACCTCTTTGTAACTCGTCACTAAATAATAGTTCTTCCTTATATACACTTTCATACCTAAGTGGAGTAGTATTATATATTTTAAGGAAATTTTTCTGCTCCACTATTATTAAGTGCTGGCAGATACTACTTTAGATTCCTTCTGGTCATATACAAGAACTAATCAAATTTTCCCATAACTAATGTGGCTATCAAATATTAAAGCAGCACTGAATCAAAAAGACTTTCTACTTGTGGAAGAAGGAAAGAATACATTAAATGAACTGCTAAGTACCTTTATTAATAGGAAACTTCTGTTAAAATAATGTGTATGCACAGTGTTATTGCCCACTCTGTGCCCTGTCTTATTTGTTCTATATTGTTCTCCATTCCACAGCCTGGAAGCAATTTACTGACAAGGACTGATATTTTTTTTCATCCTAATGCATTTGGTAGAGGAGAGACAGCATTTTGCTAATTTGGAGCCTTGATTTTTATTTGCACATAAAAAGAACTCTGTTAAAAGAACACATTAAGGCTGTAAAGTCTAGCACTTGAAACCTGTGAAATAAAAAATTTTAAGTTGTATCCCTATAGAAGAAGCCTTTATATCTTGTCGTAGCCATAGTAGTAGTAGAAGTAGTTATACTGGTTACATATATTATGTGTTATACAAAAAGCAATACTATTGCCAAATCTGTACTAAGAACAGATGTTTTGGGGTTTTTGTTTTCATTTTTGTTTTTGTTTTTGGTTGGTTGGTTGGTTTGGTTTGGTTTGTGGTTTTTTTGTTGTTGTTGTGGTGGTGGTTTTTGTTGTAGTTGTTGTTGGTTTTGGGGGTTTTTTTTCTGTAGGTTTTGGGGGAGTGTTTTGACCATTTAGCCTGGGATAATAAACTGAATATTTCAATCAAAATGGCTGAAGTATTCCTAAGTGAAAACAGTGAAAATAGTGTCTTGTAATAGGTCAGTTTTAATGCTAGCCTCTTTTTCATTAAATAGTCATGAAAAGCCTAATGTGTTTTGAAAGTCAAGTCAAAAGACTGATAGTGTCACTTCAGTCTTATCTAATAATCTAAACATTAATGAAGTATCCTTCACATAATGTCGTGAAATGAGAATGTGATTTCTTCACCTTAATGTTAGGACACTGCGACACAAAATATTACAGAGAAACTTTCTGACAGAAGTGGAAACAGAGTTCAGATAGTCTCACTCAGTAACAGGGTCACAAGGTACCATTCCCTTAATAAAAGCACAAGGCTAGATAATCATACAAAAGATATAGAAAGTCAAGCTGAGGAACATAAAAATTAATCTAAAATTATGAAAGATAATAAGAGCTTTGCAGCTGGTGTGAGATAAGCTAAATGGAGATTGAAGAGGAAAACTGAAAGAATGAGACTTGTAGAAAAATTAAATATGTAGGACTGCTGACAATTCCTACAGGTAAGAAGGAAGAAGTCACAGAGGAATTCAGAGGTAAATATTAGATACTGATGAAGAAAATACAAGAAATGCGACCATAAGAACTCCCAACAGACTGAGGGAACAGAAATAAAATATATCTAATAACTGAAGTAAAGACAGCTGCATAGCAACTCTGCTTTCATGAAGGGACAGATCATCACCAATTGCATGTACAGGATGTGCCAGGTAACCTTATTCAAGAAAACAATTTCCATAATACTGCTAATCTTCATTTTGCAGTGCTGTACGGTGAGAAGTCAGTGAGGTGCCTGGGCAACGCTGCTGCTGCTATATCTGCTTATATATGCTGCTTATTGTCAAAGAAAGCTGGCAGCAAAATCACAAGTCACCGTCTGTAAGTTATATGTCACCTAAAGCACTTCAGTGGAGGATTTCTTCTTTCATTGGACACATGGCAAAATTACAAATGTGCCCATAATCAGCATAAATCAATTATAGTTCCCCTCAAATTAGTAGAAATTCAGGGAAAGGACTGTCTATGAGATTTTAGCTTAGTTCAAGGTTCTCCATGGATCATCTGTCTGATGTTATCCCTTCTGAGAAGAATCTGAAATTTTAACACCCAAGGCTTAGCCTTCTTGCATCACTGAAAGAGAATAATAGCAATTAATTTTATAACCAGCTAAACACAAGCAAAACAAACTCATAAGCCTGACCTTTAAGCTCCAAATGTTATTGCTTTACATGGATTGCTGCAAAGAACTTTCCTTCATATTTGGCAAAACACAAAATACAATTTAGGGAAGATAGTATTTGATAAAAATATTTTTTTGAACATTTTTCATCTAAAGCACAAAGTTATTTTTTCTTATTTTGCAATAATTGAACCATTTATTACTATAATTTTAGCCTTTTTCAGGAAACAAGAATTCAGTTAATTATGCACATCATCTTCAGAATGAAAACCCAGGTGGAAAAGCTTTAAAAACAGTACTGAAGGCACAGATAGTTCCATGAACAAGAGGACCAACAGAGCTTGTATTTCAGAGGATATGAGTCTAAATCTTTGTGGCATGCTCCAGAAAAGCCTCACACTCATTCTGCTCCACACTTCCACAGACCTGGTCTCCCTTCTACAGTTTATAGGCCTGATTACCTATTTATAGCCCTCTACCATATATTTTTTTTTGAGCAGTCACCTTCCATCCACAGTCTTCATGGCTGAGGCTGTCTTTGCTCATTCTGTGGGTGAGCAACCTGGTGGGCCAGTGCATCCCTTTACAGCCTTTGATTCATCAGTGCAAGATTTGTATCCATAACTTTCAGCCAGCTCCACGTAGTCCAAAACTTGGTGGAACTTGGTGTTCCTGAGGATTATTTTCTCAACACAACTGCAAAAGTCTACTTTTCTTTAGAAATCAGGCAAGAAACAACTTTTTGTTGGAATGCAATAGGCATACTGTTCGGCTGTGAAAACGTGAAGATCTGTCATTGGAAACATCTTGGAGGTAAAAGGATTATTTCAGTCAGTTGAGTTGCTAGTGGAGAAAAGGGTCACGTCATAGAGTGTTTCTGACAAATGCCTTTGTGTATCTTGTACCAAGAAGCCTCAGATGCTGCTACCCATTTCAGTGAACAACAGGTCTTTGCCAATAAATGTTTCCAGTCAACATTTTGGCACTAGCATGGGAACATGGATGGGATCAGACTGTTGTTGGGCATTTGTAGTCATAAACCAGTCCTACCAGTACAGATTTACATGGTCTGTGCAAGCAAATGGAAACATCCTTTAATTTTCACCTGCAGGTGTCTGTGTTTATGGCCCTATCTTGTCCCTCAGCCTCTAAATTGTCACTGGTATAGCCATGCATCTACCTTGCCCTTGTCATCACTTAGGAATGTTTAAAATGTCACCCTCCCTTGCCGCTGAATAACAATTCATACAGAAGTAAGAATTTGATTAAAGGATGTAAGAAAGTAAATGTATGACACGTTGTTGCATCTCTTCATTCAGTAGGAGTAAGGCAGCCATACTGATATGTAAATACCTATATAATGTCCAAAAATTAAGCATAGATAGACCATAGAAATTAAAATCACTGGGGAAATTGATAGTGCATCTCAAAGGTTATTATATACAAAAGAAGAAAAAAATAAATCATAAACATTACTTAGTAAAAAATTAATATTTTATGGTGATTTAGCAGATATGGCTCCATGTTTCCTTTAGGAAATTTATATTATCTCTACCAGAATATTCTAAAAGCATCTTTAAACACCACATGGTAGTTTGCAAAGTGAGCAAATGAAATCTAATTTCATTTGCTAAATAAGTTATTTTATAGCCCATGTGGTAAGGAAGCCAAGTTTCTGATTGTTTTACATAATGGACAGAAGCTGCTGACTTTTCTCTAAACAAGATATTGAAATTGCCTATTGTTCTGGAGAAGCAATTTTTCAAAATCATTCTAACTTACATGTTTGCTGTCTGAGCCTATAAAATTTATTCACAGAACAGCTTTCAGAAAGCTGCAGGCAGTAAACATATTTACCCACAGCTTCTGTGTAATGATTCATACAAAATCTAGACAATTGTTCATACCCCATATCTTACACATGCATTAGGGCAGATTAAATTTTGTGCCATAGGTTCCTGAAAATTTCATGTAGGATCAACAGCCTTTAAGAACATTACAGATCCAAAGGGTCCAAAGCTCCAAAGGAAGCCTTTGGGGTTTTTTCACAGCTTTCATCATAAATATATATATATATATATAACCTCAACATTTTATATTCTTGAGATATGAGTTAAAATAAAAGAATGCATGAAATAATACAACTTTGACATTTCACATCTAGGTCTTTTAGAGATTTCATATTTGTGAACACGAACCTGGGCCTTAGCCTTAAGGATATTTTTCTCAAGTTCTGAATCATAGTTTAAGGTCACAATTCAAACAAAATAAAAATATCCAAATATACCAACCTGCAAGGTATACATGGCTTTGTTCAAACAAAGTTCAAATCAAACTTTCTTGGCACTGCTTATCTGCAAGGGCAGGTATTACCTAGAGTATTGTGGTGGAAGGATATGGGTGCTTTAGGTAGGAGAGGCTGGCATGACAAACAGGAAAGACCCTTTCTATGACAGACCATCGGGAATGCATGTGGCTCTGCCTTAGGATCGCTCAGAAGTCAGTCCAAGATTAAAAAAATAGTCAGATCAACATTAGCAGTCAGACCAACATGGGTGTCCTTGTAATGGGTAGGTATTAAGACCAGCAAGAAGTAGATGAGGTTTTCTTCAAATAACTGCAAGAAACCTTATATTCACAAGCTGTGGGCCTCAGGGGACTTCAACCATCCTGACATCTGCTGGAAGACCAGTAAAGAAGGTCTCGAACAATCTGACAGATTTCTTTTGTGCATCAATGGCAACATTCTGACACAGATAACAGAAGCCAGCAAAACAAAAGAGCTCTGCTGGACTTGATACTTAATGAAGAAAGAAGAACTGGTGAGGGATGTAAAAGTCAGGGCAGGCTTGGCTGTAGTGACCATGAGGTGCTGGAGGTCAGGATCCTAGGGGGAAATAGTAGGTCCAAAAGCAGGAACAAGCCTGGATTTCAGGGAAACAGAATTCAACATCTTCAGTGATCTGCTTTGAAGAATCCTGTGGGATACCCTGGAGAGAAGAGAGGTACATCAGTGTTAGACGATAATCAAGGATCAACTCCTCTGAGCTCATGAAGGGCCTGTCATGACAAGTAGGAAATCAGGAAAATGCAGCAGGAGGCCTGCATGGGTGAGCAAAAGCTACTGACCTAACTCTGACATAAAAAGACAGAGTACAAGAGATAGAAGTAGGGATAGGTGACCCAGATGAAGTACAGACTTGCTGTCTGATCTTGCAGGGATAAGGCTATGAAGACCAAGGCCAACCTGGAGTTGAATCTACAACAGGCTGCTGGGCAACAAGAAAGGTTTCTACAAGTATATAAATGTCAAAAGCAAAACTAGAGGAATTTTTAGCTCACTGCTGAATGGGTCAGGGGAACTGGTGACTTAGAGAAGACTCAGAATGACTCAGAGAAGGCCAGGGTTCTTAATGCCTTCAAAAAACCTGTTCCTAGAGGTATTTAAGTTCCATTAGCAATTTCTATCTCAGCTACTTTATAAAGCTTTATAGAGCTTAATAAAGTTGTTAGGGATTACATTAGAACAATACAGATTGGATTATCAAAATGAGTTTACTACAAAGCTTATAAGATACTCCTCTATTGCCTTAAACATGGTCACTGAAGGCTTCACAGTCAGCTTTGAGATAGTTAAGCAAAGATGAATAGGAAACCTTTGTCATTTCAGAGCTGGGCAAAGTAAGAAGTGTAGAAAGCAAAATCACTGAAGTCCAAAATCCTTGGGCATTTCACTGTCTTGTAGAAAGCTCTTGTTTGCAAAAAAACAGAAGCTTTTGCAATGGTTATGTGCACTTGTGTGCCTCTATCTGAAGAAGAAAAGTTCATCCTCGCAGAAGCTAGCATAAACATTTGGAGAAAACCTCCCTTTTTTTTTTTTTTGGTAGCATAGGCAGTTGGTAAATTTATGACAGAAGAAGTTAAATCTGTAGATATATGGATGTTCACCACATGGAAACCACAATTTACCTGTAATAATAAAAATACCATTATGCCTAAAGAGCTTAATCACAGAATCACAGAATGTCAAGGGCTGGAAGGGACCTCGAAAAGATCATCTAGTCCAACCCCCCTGCTAGAGCAGGAGCTTAATACACCCAAACTTTTCATTCTGTATAGATAGTATCCTAAGAAGTAATGAAACATTTTCCTATTGATATATAAAAGAAAAGTAAACTATGCATGAGGTGATCTCTCATTCATGGCATCTTCACAGATTTTGGATTATTTTTGGTAAATGATCCTCTTATTTCTAGTTCATTGGTCTGAATAAAGCTCAGGGTGGATGGTTTCACTTACAGGAATTCATGGTCTAAATATTTTAGGGATATTTAGATTATTATTTACAGTTTTTTAATGTAGAAATGGGTCAGAAGAATAACATCCACTTACTTACATGAATGGAGAAATAACAGCTACATGATAGGTCTAAGTCTTTGCAGAGCATGATTTAAGGAGTCTTTCTAAGTTACAGAAGAAATCTTTTAAATTAAGGTCTCTCAAAGGAAGGAAGCCTTGCTTTATTCCTTCACTAAGACCAAAATGCAGATTTAACAGACGAGTAGATGTGTTTTCTTGAAAGGGAAATTAGGAGGGGACTAATGAAAATGTAAGACACTAATTTTATCCTGAACACTATATAGGTAACTAGTGTTTTAAATGAGTGTTAAATCCCATTTTTTAACCTTCCCCAGATATTGATAGCCAACTCATTGTGCCTGCTGGCTTGCACTGTGATTATCCATCATAACTGCATACAGGACTCTCTTCTCAGGGAGGAATATAGTTATTTAGGAAGTCAAAAATTATTCTGCTTGTTGTGCAAATCACAGCAGCAAGCCCAAAATGAACTCTTTTCAAAAGATAACTAGCACAGATAGCATTATGATGGGGAGTATTTTACACTGATTTCCTTTGCAATTCCCATCCATGGCAATTTTACAGTATAAAAGCCATAAAAATGTTTACTCCAAAATTCCAGTGCTCTGCTGGTTTTGAAAGATGTACACAACTACATCAGACCCCTGTAGTTAAACCAGACACAGAAAAGATGAAATTGTCTCTGTACAGAAGCTTAGAATACATCAGAGTTTCCTGTGTGAGAAGACATATGAATAACACATATATATATGCTGTATAAATCATCCTTGCCTTGGGGAAGAAAAGCCACTGAATTCTGAAAGCTTGGGATGTATCACCAACCACTGATGTTCCAAATTATCTTCAATAAGGCCTTCATGCTAATGGCTGATGTATACTTATCCCAAAAGTTTCAGTCTTTATTTCATGTACATATTCCTTATGGTGGCATATGATAGAAAACAACATGTATAAGGGAAAACAGAGGCTCTCTATTTCATCACCCCTGGCATTCATGAGAAAGTCATAGATTTTTTGTTCATATCATATCGCTCTAGTCTAGTTCAAACTGAATATTTTTGAGACATAGATGAAAATCTGATTTGTCTCTTCTTTGGTCATTAAGCTACATGACATCATTTCATCTTCTTAACTAGATAAAGTGAACTATTTAAAAAAAAAAAAAAGGAAAGAAATAACAATTATAATGAAATTCTGAAATTAAACTACTGGCAAATCACCTTTGGGGAAATTCAGGTTTCACCTGTTAGTTTGATAGAAAACTGCAGTACTTGAACACAGGTTAATTAATGTATTTATGTAAACAGGGACTGAAAATGATTTGCTCTCCCATCTTGAAAAAAATGCCTAATTAAGCCATTTTTTAAATTTAAAATGAAAAATCCTTATAAAGCCGTCAAAGGTCAGGTGATGAGTGAAGACAAAGTGTTTGTAATAATAATAAGCACAGACATCAAAATCACAACAGTATCTAGCATAGGAATAAGAGCTATGGAAAATCACATGGGTAGTAGATATACAATAAGACAAAAATTTTTCTCAGTGCTAACCTTCTCTAGACTAATCCTCCCTGAAACATGCTTAGAAGTTTATATTAACCACTTATAGGAAAAAACACAGATCCTTTATCAAAGATGTATCTGCCAGGATGTTCCCCTGATTACAAGGAAAGTGATTCTCAATGAAAGAATCTTGGAAAAGACACTTTGTGGCAACTGACTCATCTATAAGAGAAACAACTGTTATATTTATGAGGAAAAAATCTAATAAAATGAGAGAGAGAATGAAACAACAGGTGTCAAAATATCAGAGAGCACTTAAAGCACCATTAACTTGCACACATTTTGAAAAAAAAAAAAAGTAAAAAAAAAATATTGTTAACAAACCTCTAAAGGCTATAAAGAGTATAGTTTGCATATTTTGTAATAAGATTATATAGAATAATCAAATGGATGAGTTAAACAAAGAGAGTGATCTGTTTAAGGGAGTAGCTATGGGGGGTGGGGATGAGATGCTCATCATAGCCTTCCCAAGCCATTTATCTGACTAACAATCCACTGATAAAAAAATGTTTGATTGAATGTGAGACACAGTGACTTGTCTCATAATGCTAATAAGCTTTAGTGGCAATAAACTTACTATTCACCAAAATTTGAGAAAATGTTCTGCAGGCAGATGGTGAATATGTGCCTAAATTCTATCCCAAAGCTGCAAATACTTCCATCTGCTCCTGTAGTTATCTGTTTTTTGTTCAGTGCTGTTGTTTAGACCTAGGGATCAAATTTTCACAACATAGCTGTTTGACATGTAGGAGTCATTTACGAGATTTTCTTTCTCCACCCAGATCAGGCTATTTACACCACTGAGCCCAGTGCCTTGATGACAGTAGAAATATCATGATGCAGCTCAGAAATCACAGAAAGACTAAAAATCTCTCCACTCCCCAAGACTTAAGTTAATTACATGCCAGGTTGGTGTCTCACTGTAGCTCTTTCTTACAAATTTTCAGGATGTAGTTCTGATAAGTTTAAAGATATATACAGTTAATGTGTCCTTGCTTTATCATGCAGAAACTTGTAATAAAAAACAAAAACAAAAACAAAAACAAAACAAAAAAAAAACCACAACAACAAAAAAACTGCATTGCAGATCTATATATCCATCGAAGTTTAGTTTGTTTATTCATTTGCAGTTTGTATATATGTTTGCATTTATATTTACCTAACAGTTTCTCTGCTTCTTGGTGCTGTTATTGCCTTAGTATTTGTATGATACCTACAACTGGTGGATGTTGTCTGGTGAAGAATAGGCTAGGGAATAATATGATGCCATCCTATGGCTATTTGAAAGTCAGCAACAAATGCAAGGAAGATTCTACTAGTTATTGGTGGGTCATCAGTGTATACATGTGCAGAGCAGGACAATGCCATGTGGGATGCTATTGACTTGCTGGATATATATGTACAGATAGACTACACTGAATATGGGCAGTTGGTCCAATGATTGTTTCCCAGTACTGGCGTTGTGGTACTTGGAATAAAAAGTAAAATATTGTTTAAACATTTCAAGAGTGAAATCCTCACAAAATTGACCACATACTGCAGTAGGATGATTCCAGTTCCATCCATACTTAAAAAAAGAACACCAGCTGTTCTCATTAGCTTTTATTTCACATTCATATGTTTGCTGCTTTTTGAGCTGGGACATAAAAAATGTGTTCCATAGAAGCTAACACAGTAGATTCCATGACAAGCTTACTTAATAAAACAAACAAACAAACAACAAAACAAAAAAAACCCCGAAGACTTGTGTATTCAGACTATATAGGTTATCTGTCAAGTATGTATTCAGAACACATATCTAAACAGCCCTAAGAAATTTATATAGAAATGGACATTTGCTTGTGTATTAGGCAGAGGATTGCTGTAACAAAATGCACTTTTTGTTTATGTTTGTAAAACTATTCACATCTGTAATTGTGTCATTGCATGACCAGCCCTTAAATCTAAATCTAAATAATCAATTATCCCCTGCAATTAATTATCAAAAGAAATCTGATTAGCATGAGCATTAAAGCTTATTAAAGTAGGGAAATAGTAATGAAAATTTCTTCATTAAAAAAGGCTATCTTTCTGGTGCAGAGAAAAAAATACATAACCGTGCTTTCAAAAATAACTTGTTTTATGAGGGAATTATTGGTATTTTTCTGTGCCTTTTCCCTTCCTTTCCCTTTCATAAAAAAAATCGCTGCATTTTCCATTTTCTTCAAATACTACTGTATGTTTATTTTTAAGTTCAATGTTGATAAATATTATTTTTAAATATAAATATTAATTTAAATGAAATGGCTGTCAAGATACAGTACAACACAGCAGGAATAGGAGGCACAAGAAACAGTAGGCAGAGGAAATAAAAATTTGTCAGTATCTACTATTATTATGTGGCATTTAGTAGTCATAGATTTCATTTAAAAGTATTAATACTTTCCTCCAAACAAGTACAGAATCATTACAAGTTTGCAATTTGCAATTGTCTCTCACAGTCAACAAGGTACTAATTTAACCCAGTCCACGGTATAATTACACTGACAATCTCAAACTTTTTAAATTGAACTTTTGTGTAACAGCCAAGACCATGACATGTCTGAGAGATGATGTTTCTGTCCTTTTTGCTGGCTGATGTAACAAGACAACCGCTTCAGCAACAGAATATGAACCAGGAACATGAACTAGAATGGTAATCACCTACCTAGTCATGCATGTTGTGGTAAAATTACTATATCACCACCCTTCCCTATGACATTTCTCATGACTATACTGTAAAGATTGTATTTTGCTGTTTTGATATGCTGTGACTCACATAGAAGTTTGACATCTGGCATTCATATATTTGGTTTTAAAGGAGTGTGAAAATTTGTCCTGATCAAATGCATTACCAAGAAAAGTGACTAGTGCAGTCAGTGTTGGCAGCTGCTGTACAACAGTCCATTTTTTCACCTGTGTGAAGAAAAGCCTTCCTCACCCAGCTCAAAAAGTCATGATCTTGTGGAAAATACCTGAAAAATGGCATCATTGATAAGAGACCAATTTGACACTGCTTGTTGCTCTAGCAGTAGTTTTGCCTCATGTTTTCATTCAGCTTTTCCTTCCTTTTACTTAAACAAGATTTCTGCAGAGAAAGTGACCTTTAGCAAGCAGTGCCAAAACAGCAGTGAGGTGGGGGAAAGCTGCTGTTTTCTGGAGAATCTTCTGTATGCTTGTGAGAATTGGACAGAGAGGCATCCACATAAACTGTGATATATGCAAAATAGAAAGGTACAAATAGCAATTTTTGACAGCCTACGTCACTAACAGTTCATGACCTTCTTCCTACTTTCCTCCCAAATCCTAGATTGTACATCCAGCCAGCTCTTCACATTGCTACAGTTCACAAATTTGAACTGAGCAGACCCATGGCACTTACTCTTCACTTATGTTTGGACCCAAACCGTGCTGAGAACCTGCAGGACACCATCACAGGTTGGTTTTCACACTTGTGTGTAACTCAGTTCAAAGAAGAACATTTTACAGCCTATTTTACTTTTTCAGTTGCTGAAGGTCAGACCAATATTTCAATAATATAGCAGTTACCAAGCTCAATTATCCCACTGAATTTACTTGTGGCAGTCAGGAAAAATGGTACAATATTAAATGTGTCAGTGTAGCAAAATCACATCTTTAATACAAGACATGTTCCAAGAAATAAAATATAAGTAGATAAGTGATTTATTATTAGATGTTCTCTAAAAATAGATATATAAAGAATCATAGACTAATTCAGTTTGGAAAAGACCCTCAAGTCAAGTCCAACCATTAACACTACTCTACAAAGTTCACTCCTAAACCATGTCCATCAAAAACACATTGAAACAACCCTTAAACACATCCAGGGATGGTGACTCAGCCACCTCCCTGGGCAGCCTGTTCCAGTGTCTGACTACTCTTTCTGTGAAATTTTTTTCCTTAATGTCCAGTCTAAACCTACCTTATTGCAGCTTGAATCCATTTCCTCTTGTTCTAGCACAAATTACCTGTGAGAAGAGACCAGTACCAACCTCTCTACAATGTCCTTTCAGGTAGTAGTAGAGAGTAATGAAGTGTCCCCTTGGCCTCCTCTTCTTCCAGCTAAACAGTCCCAGCTCCTTCAGTCACTCTTCATAAGATTTATTCTCCAGGCCCTCCACCAGCTTCATTACCCTCCTTTGTGCTCACTCCAGCACCTTGATATCTTTCTTGTATTGAGGTGCCCAAAACTGGACACAATACTCAAGGTGTGGCCTCACCACTGCTGAGTACAGGGGCACAATCACCTCCCTACTTCTGCTGCTCACACTATTTCTAATACAAGCCAGGATGACATTGGCTTTTTTCGCCACCTGGGCATACTGCTGGCTCATATTCAGATGTTTATCAATTAGAACCTTCAGGTCATTTTCTACCAGCCCCACTTCCCCAAGCTTGTAGCATTGCATGGGGTTGTTGTGTCCCAAGGGCAGGGCCTGGAATTTGGAATTTTTGAAGCTCATACTGTTAAGGTTGTCCCTTTAATCCAATCTATCAACATTTCTTTGTAGAGTCTCCCTATCCTCACGCAGATCAACACTCCCGCCTAACTCATTGTCATCTGCAAATTTACTGATGATACACTATGTCCTTATCAAGATCATCATTGAAGATGTTAAACAGGAATGGTCCCAACACTAAGCCCTAAGGAACACCTTTTGTGACCAGCCACCATCTGGATTTAACTCCACTGACCACCACTCTTTGGGACCTTCCATCCAGCCAGTGCTTGATCCAGCAGATCATATGCTCATCCAGGCCATGAGCAACCAAC
>JANHGN010020307.1:0-14051 GCA_024605025.1 Megaceryle maxima | reverse complement strand
ACTGGTAACAAAGATAATCTTGTAATAAACCAACATGGGCCATAATTTATATTAGCATTTGCATATTTTCCACAGTTTTACTACAATATCTATAATATAAATATTAATTTTTGAAGGGGAAAAAGTAAAGCCATTGTGAACAACACTTGCAAATAGGAGCATATTAAATAGAGCATTAAAAAAACTGACGTATTCTAGCCACTTAAACAACAGTGTTGAATTTGTCTTTGGATTTTACACAAGTATCTATCAGCTATTTCACATATGTAGGATAAATTCCTAAGGAGAAAAAAAGTTTGCTGTCTCAGGGGGTGCCACTGTACTCTCAAATACCCCTAAATTAGGCCTGTGGGCAAGAGCTACTTGGAGCTTTCAACGACCTCTTATTTTTTCCTCAGTAACACCTTTTCTCTGATTTAGGCTTTAAACTTTCTAAAAAACCCAGAGAGCAGCTTTCTCTTCTCAGAGGTGTACACCAAAATTTTTCATTCCCCAGGCTGAGGGCTCCATAACCACGTTTGCCTACTGAGCAGCACATCCGAACCTCTGCACTCCCATCCCTGCCTAGTCCTCTGCTCCACAAGCAGAGTGGGGAAGCAAAGCAGAGGAAAAGCTGCCAGCAACTGTTCTGTAGCTGCAAGGAAGTTTTGTGTGCCTTCTGGACATGCAAATACATGGGAAATATGGAGAAAATAAGGGAGACAATTCCTGTATTCCTTCAAGCTCTGTGGGAGATGGGATTGTCCCATAGAACATTTTTCTCATTCACATTTCCCAGCAGGGAGTCCAAACACGGTCAGAGCAATAGAGTTCCTAGGCTAAAATTTGAACTTGACATCATTACGTTTTTCAGCCCAACTTTATAAGGCCATCCAAAATGCCACCTTAGGCCTCTAAAACAAACATCTTGAGAATCACCTACAGGACTGCTGTTAGTGATCTTTCATTCCTTAAATATCACCATCTTCCTCATACCAGCAAAAGATGTATTTGCAGTGGCCTTTTTTTCCCTTTTCTTCAGCGGGGGATTCTTTCAGTTATAATGCATTTTGTAAAGCACAACTGGGCATCTATTAAAAAAAAAAAAAATTAGGAAAGCTTCCCACTGACTGCAACATGAAAGCCAAGGTATCCTTAGTGTTGCAACAAGAGGCCTGGAACATAATTCATAAAATATATAAATAAATAAAAATAAAATAAAAAATAATTATCACTATTTTCTCTTTCAGGTGAAATGTTCTAAGCAATTTGGTTATTTATGAGTACATAAAAGATGCATTCATACCTTCACAGCTAATTTTGTGAAATTAGTTTTCTTGCATATTTATAGAAGCTCACATTATAAATCAGCTGGCTGTGATGACAAAAATGGGAGTGTGTCATCATCAAATGAAAAGGATAAAGTCTGGCTAGTAGAAAACACTTGTTAACATTGCATATTATGCAAAATAGTATATAAAATACAGATCAACTCCAAAGTGAAAATCTCTCTGCAGATAGAATCTTGAGTGCTTCTATCTGCCAAAATTTAATGAGAAGGAGAATATCGCCTAATGTAACTGCAGAAAATTAAAAGGTCTTGCCATACAAAGCATAGACATTAATATCAGAACAGTCAATTACTTCACTGCAGCTGAGCAAAGTCTGTTAAATTTTGATAACTTGAACAGTGTCAAAATCCTATTTTTTACTTATGAGAACTCAACAAAGAATTTTAAACAGCCACATTTATTTTTGCTCAGTCAAACAGGTAGGAAAGACCTAATAAATGAAAAAAAAAAAAAAAAATCATTAAAAACCAGCTTTTAAGCACTGCATTGTGAAAGAAGAATAAGATTTTAAACTTTTGAGAAGAAGATGAGAGGAAAGGTAGGAGGAATTAAGAAACCTCTTTCAAAGTTTAATTTAAAATTTTGAGGTTAAAAAAATTCCTTGTAGCCAGCAAATCTTGCAAACAGCAACACAGTAATATATGTACATCAGGAAGAAAGGTTAAATTGATTACAGATTAAATTACTTCATAATATTCATCACCAAAGTAAAGGATTAAAGAGCACAAACAGAATATCTAGGATATCAGGAAACTATTACTGTGTTTCTTGAGTTAAATGATGGAAGAAGAAAGGGTAAAGATTACTTTCTACCATTTCTGTGTTCTTCCACTCTTCACTTGATCCTTCAAGTTGTAAGACAACTCCAGTTTATCATCTGTGTCGCCTCCAGTGACACTCTAAACACAGGAAGAAGGCAAGAATATGAGGAGTCATGGCTTTATTTTCTCCAAATGTCAGGAAAAGCTTCATTGGAGGTGGAATGAGGTACAACAAAAAGTCAGGGCAAGAGGTGTGTAAGAAGAAATCTGTTCTATATCTAGCACAGATTGCAGTAGTTCATGATTTTCATTGTGGAGCAGTGGGGACCTGACTATTTAATCTCTTTTAAATAGCCTAAACAAGAATGTCTTACTGGAAATGAGCCACTGGAAAACAAAATATATCTGACTTACGTGAATGTCCTACCCTTCATCTCTGAGAACAAAAGAAAGCACATTCATGGTGGTGGTAATTTATAAAATGGACAGATTAAATTAACTGCTAGAAAGTGAAAAAAGGGAGCAAAGTCAAAAGAGAAGGGGGAATCAGGAAAACAAGGTTTTTGCATCAGTTCCTCCCAGTATCATCAAAGAAGTTCAATAAAATGGGTAATTCTTACTTTTTAAAACAGCTCTAGGGCTTCAAGCAATATTTCTGTTCTTGCCATCCAATAGAGGAATTTTGAGCAAAAGCTATTCTAACAATTTCTTTAATGACTCATTTTTACATAAAGGTGCACAAGGGTACAGCCTTCTTATTCCAGGCTAGAACATCTACAAATAAAGTTTGTTCAGAGATGTTTGATTAGGAACCCTTCAGCAGGGATGACTGTATTTAGCCAAGCCTTGAAGTGCAAAATGAGCCTTCAATATCTAATATATCCACATTATGAGACCCACATTTTTAACCTGGCAGTGCCCCTTTAACTGGCTTATTATTAATTTAAATTGTTCATTAATCTATCTCATTGTGTCTCCTCTTTATTGTCAGAGCTTCACTTGTTTATGTAGAACATTTTCCAGCAATTCATTTGATTTTACCACACTGCTAATTTTTCACATAAACCTTTTTATTTGAACACTCATTTTCTGCATATCTAGGAAAAAAATTTCATAAGATAAAATCATTTTGACACTTCAGTAAATGGGTGACTTCTCTGGCATTTATTATTTTTGGTCAGCCCTTTGACACCTACTGTCAATGGAGCAGCAAAGCAGTCCCAGTCCCTTAGGTAATTAGTTCATACCAGTGAATCAAAGCTCCCTAATTATTTCTATTCCCAGTATCAACAAAAGAAGTATGTGTGAGGGGGTGTGCATGAGTGTGTGTGTGTGTGTGTGTGTGTGTTTTGGGGAATATGTGCTTATGCATGCATGGGAAAGAGGGGGAAAAAAACTGGCAACCTCAACCCTGCACAAATTATCATGTGATCTGCCTCATTTTGCTCTATCCATCTTGCCTTATTGGAAGCTCCTTAATTGATGAATGAGGACTTTATCAAGCCTGGCAGGAGTCATTATGTCTGCGATTTTCCTTGAAATGTATCTGTCATGCAGCTCAAAATTAAATCACCAGTTTTGGGCCTAACCAGAGACAGGGCAGTGACTCAAAGCACTCAGAGGGGAATGAATGATTAATGAAGTTTATAGTCAGAATGGTGCTTTCTCTGTCTCATGTGCTTTTTGTATGTAATCTCCAGTGGTTCAGCTTCAGATGGATCAAATGAAAAAGGACTGGATGTTTTCCACATTCTCTTCAGAGCATGCTGTACAATTTATCCACTGACAAAATGTGCTAATGAAATGTCACCTTGGACAGCTTGCTAAAGGATTGATGGGCTCAAAGTTTTGCACTTTATTTAACTTTTGCAGGAAAAATGAATAAGTCCTCCAAAGTCCATATGATATAGAGATCCATTATGGTTTCCCACTCAGGAAGGAAGAAGTAGCTGCACTGGGATGGAAAAGGAGTCTATGGCAGAGGTAAGAATCAGGTAAAACAAATAATTACATAAAAAGCCAGAGCATATGACTTCATTTCACTCAGACACATAAGTTATACTTGAGTTGTCTGAATTTTAAAACTTCTGCATTACTTCAGCCCTTTATTAAATAATATCAGCCTCACAAATTTTGTCACTCTATCAATCTGATTGAAATATCATTAAAAAAATACAAATAGTGATCCCAGCCTTCTCCCTATACACCAGCCTTTTACATCCCTTCACCATGGGGCTACATCCAATGCTTTCAAACTTCCATAAGACCAATGATAATGACTTATTGTAAGAATTATACTATCATCATTCTAATATGCTTCACATTCTGACTTTTCCCCTGAAAAATAATTTTAAAAACCCCCACAGAAACCAACCAACCAATAAAATAACCCACAAAAACCAAACAAAAGCAACAACAAACAAACAAGAAACAAAACAAACAAAACCCAAACCAGAAACAACAAGAAAACCCACTACCTGAATGCTAAATGCTCACCATTGATATCTAATGAGTCCCTTTATATTTTTTGCCTTATACACTTTTGCTTCCTCTTGTCATAGAAGCATGTATAACTTGACCAGACAGAGAAAAGATTCAGCTTCAGATGTATGACCAGTGTGAAACAATAAAGTAAATGCTACCTTCCTTATCCAGGCAGAAATATTCTTCTGCTTTGGTCTTCATTCCTATTAGTAAGCTCTTTGGGTCAGAACACAGATCCTTTCATTAGCAATCCAATCAATGTACTTTATGCCACTAAAAAGTACTCATGTTGCTATTTCATTTTCATTACAAGTCACATATATTTGTCCAAACATTTTTCCAGTACAGAAGAGTTCACATATTCTTCAAAAGTTTAGTCTTTCAAGGGGCAAAAAAGTACCAGCTCACAAATATGATATCTACTGTTTGTAAATTTCTTGTCTCCTTCCTGAAGCCAATTACTATTCATTCAGGATGTGTCTGTCTTGTTCTCAGGATTATGCAAGCTGCCATATGGCCATCTCACTGTGACTCAACTCAGAAGACACAATTTTTTCCACACAGAAATGCTACAGAGGGGCATGCAAAAAGGAGTCGGCTCTCAAACCATTCTTGACTCCAGGGGTTTTCTTTAGCTCCATCATCAGAGACATCCTTGCTCTTGCTCCAAGCAGAAGTGATCTCCTGTGACATTTCTCTTAGCCTTTCTTTCTCCAGAGCACTATGCCTTTTTGACAAAGGGAAAAATGGAGAAATGTTCAAGGGCAATCCATTCATTACTTCATTACTTTCTCTGACCCCCTATTTCTTTATCTGCAGTCAGCTTCCTGACTCACAGGGGTATGCTAAATCTCTAAGAATGTTAGGTGCCTGAAAACCACATTATAAAGGGAGTGTTTATTACATTCACTATGGCTGGTAAACCTGTGCAAAAAGAGGCTTCCTTATCTGTACAGGACAAGCTTTAAAAAAATGGTAGGGTAAATATTATATTAAGTTGTCCTTTATTTACTCAAGATCTTCAGAGTGAGCTAACAGAGGAGCACCTTCACAGCACAGTGACAGAGAAAAGAGAGAAATGTTCTACTTTGGACACAGCAGCTATGTTCTCTATAACAGTGGCTGCTGTACAGTATTTATGGAGAGAATTCTGATGTTTCCCATGAGAGTGTTTCTTTTGCTAACATTAGTAAAATTCTACTAAACACATAAAACTTTTCATACAGATACCACACACCATAAGCACCATCAGAAAGGTAAAAATTTGAACTTCACTGCAATTAGAAATAAGGCTTAAAGAGCAGGAAGGCCCAAGAAAAAAGCACACACACACCTCTGTTACAGAAGCCTAGGTTCTGTCCTACAGTCCCTTCTTGTTCCTCTGCTGACAATGCTATCGTATGGCATGGTCTGCTTCAGCACACCCTCATGCCAAGTGCTGTGGAGATCCTAAAAATAATTAATGTAAACATTAGTTGCCCTCTCCTAAGAAAGAAAGGAAGACACAGAGAAACCAAAGCGCTCTCAAAGACTGAATACTTCTCTGAACATGACACTTCTGATTTATGTTGCTTAAAAACTCTTTAATATCAGATTAATATAGCAAACTGTAGTCAACCAGCTTTATTGACAGCACTGTCAATATATAGGAAATATTCCTTACTTCCCATTAAGACATTTAATGGAAGAAAAGTGAAGAAATAGCAAGTGTTGTTATGGATAACCTTTTACTAGTAAATTTTTACTGCCTTTTCAGAGACAACTATTCTATTTCCAAGCCAATCACACACAGTATAACATAGCAAATCCTGTGTTCAATGTCAATGGTATATTGCTAACTTTACAATGACAAACAGAAAATTAAGATTGTAGACCTAGTATTGACTGTGCAACACTGATTCACACCAGTGGACAAACACCTTTCAATTTCAACTAAAAAGTTTCCACTTTGAAAATTACTTTTTTTTTTTTTTTTTTTCAAAAACTCTTTTACTTCACTGAGAAGTTGGTGCTCATTTACATAAATATCAGTTCAGTACTTCTTTTCTCCTGAAGGTTTTCTTCATGCTTTACTTCAAGTCCAGTACTGAAATGCTGTCTGATCATCTAATATTACATGCCTACAATAATATTTCCATTCTGCATGTAAGAATCCCATATATATGTTTCATTCTTGTGAGAGAAGGAGAATCTCTAAAATTTAGTGTTGAAGTCAAGCAAGATAAGAGTCAAAGGTACTGACTGCCCAAGTCAAAACATCTGTAAATTGGGATTTTTTAGAGAATACAATATCATATAGTATTTAACATAAAAAGATAGCTTGTGATGTTTTCCATTTTAGTTGCAAGCACTCTGCACTTCTGCAAGTCAGATTTCAGAACTCCAGTTAGGCATTCAGAAAAATAAGGCACACCCAATCAATTTAGTTTAATTTTGTGATAGTAATAGAATCCAGTTTCTTAGTGCAGGTTTCAGTTGCCTTGACTATTCCTTACCTCCTTACTGCCTCTTTCCTAATTCAGCTTCTGTTTCTGCAGTAACTGAAGAAGTCTCCTTCGCTAATGTAGAGTCAAGAGTTAGACAAAGAAAATTTCTGAATGTGTATTTGTGATGCACATTCACCAGGCAGACCTTAACCTGACCAAGAGTAGATATTTTACTCCTTCCAGAGCTGATGTCTCTAGAGAGCCAGAATCAGTGTCTCCACCTGCAGATCTTTGGTGGGAATCCTGGATACAATGAAAATGTATCCTTATTTTTAAACTGTCATTTGGGTTGGCTTTCAAAGGGAAATTCAAAATAAGAATCAATAAATATAATTCAGCCTGAAGCCACAGACCTACAGTGGGAATTATCAATAAACTTTAGTACTAAAGTGCTAGCTGCATTTTCATACTGGAGGACTAATTTCTCTATAATATGAAATAAATTACTGAAATAAAAGATACTGAAATTACCATAGCTACTCATATGAATTAAGAAACACAGATACAGAATGAGCTATGAAATCTGTGGATCAATTCCTGTCTGCTTCTTACTCTCTTACTGATATTCCTTCTGACGCTACCCCAGCCTTTCAAATCTGGAAAGAAGAAATGTCTTCAGTGTGATAATTCAAAGGCAGTGCAAATGAAGGCTTGAGTATAAGCACTAAATTAGCAAGGTTTATGATAACTGCTTCATTTCAGTCTGTTCATGCTGGGTATTATAATACCTAATACATATATTATTAAGCATACTCAACACAGCTCACCTTGGTGAATATTAATAGCATTATTAAAACACAATTACAAAACATACATAGTTGGTAATAGCTACTAACACCTTGTTTTATGGAATTTGTTCAAGGTCTTGAAATCATTTAGTAGGCATGTCATCAATTTCAAGAGTCAAACACTATTGAGCCTTACACATGCACTAGAGCTGATGAAAATTTTCCTCTCTGATAAATGAACATTATTTTATTATACTTTCAATCATTAAGATTTTATAGAAAATAGCAATTCTTGTGCACTGAGGATGGCATTCTTCTGGCACTTGCACACCAAAAATGCTTCTTCAGACATTATCTTTGGATTGCCAGAGATAAACACTCTTAGTTTTTACATTTTTCATGCAAGCCAGTAACTTACAAATCAAAACAAGAAAGGAAATTTTGTTACTGAACTGGGACCAATATCTCATTCTCTATTCACAACCCTTGTTCACTAATGCAATTAACCAGGACAGAATCAACTAGTAAATGAAGAGCTTAAGATTCATGTTAATGGCACTTCTAAGCATATTAATGACCCTCTGATGTATTTCCTGTAGTCCAGATCCTGAAAATATTACTTGATTTTTTAAATCTTTATACTAGCAATCTCCTCTCAAGACAAAATTCTGCCAGCATTCCATTTGCAAAAGCAGGAATAAAGATTATGTTTGCAAAGAAGCAAATAAATTATTCTCACCAAAATTTTCAGAAACAATCTCTCTAAGATAAAAGCTGGAATTATTAGGGTTGCATAATAGCTATTACTAAGAATACTTGTTCTTACTTTTGCACAATGTTTGACCTTTTGAAGGAAGACAGAAAAGTATCTTCTGGTGTGAAAAGACTGTGGACATGATATTAGACAGTAACCTAAGCAAGTTCTCTACAACTACCTGAAAGGACGTTGTAGTGAGGTGGGTGTTGGTCTCTTCTCCCAGGTGACCAGTGATAGGACAAGAGGAAATGGGCTTTAGTTGCACCACGGGAGGTTTAGGTTGGATATTAGGAAAAAAAAATTTACAGGTGTGTTGAGGCATGGGAACAGGCTGCCCAGGGAGGTGGTGGAATCACCATCTCTGGAGGTGTTTAAAAAATGTCTAGATGTTGCACTTCAGGATGTGCTTTAATGTTCCTGACAATTTTTAGTAGGTGGTTGGACTTGATGATCTTGAAGGTTGTTTCCAACCTTAATGTTTCTGTGATTCTATGAAACACTATCAGAGGAAGGCTGGCAACTTGTGTGTAAAAACAGCACACCAACACACTCTAAAAATGTTACATGATACTCTTACATGAATTTAGGCTTAAGACAAGTTTTAGTCTCTGTGGTGAGATTTCTGGGGAGATGTGCAACTAAAAGGAATATGCAGCATCAATACACTGTTTTACAAGTGCCTATATCAGCTAACACACTTCATGAAAAGATCATGCTTTAGGTTAAACTGCACAGGTTTTTCATCCTGCTTATTTTTGTGTTCTTCTCAAGTTTCTGATCATCTTTTCAATAAATAATTTTGAAAATAAACATATTTGGAACATGAATTGTTGGCCATTATTACATGGGGAAAAAAACCAAAACAAAACAAAAAACCAAAAAAAACCCCAAAACAACAACAACAAAAAAACTGCCCTTGCACAGTATCAAGTAAGACTTGAGATGAGTAACTGGGATATTGTTTGAATGGTTCAGAAGCTGTATAGGCATGGTGCAGGAGAGTACATTTTGTAGAAGAAGCTGTGAGTATGCTACCAATGTCACTAGGAAGAAAAATAATTATAAGCATGCACAGAAGTGACAGAAAAGTCTGGGTAGTGAGAAAATGAGAATAATAAATGTGTGGAAGAAATATTCTCAATACAACCAAGTAATAGGGTCAGTGAGATGGGACTATAGGTGCTTGTACTAGGATAAAAGTAGGAAAACTTTAAAAAGCTTTATTGTTTTTCAGTGCAGATCAAGCACTTAAACTTCTTTTGGAAGTCTGTGTCTAGAAAGGGGCCTAAAATCTCCAGAGACTCAGTTCTGCTATTTGTACTTTCAGCATGGAAGAAATGTGACAAACAATCTCTTCTTATGTAGTCTTCACCCTTTCTTTCATGATAGGAGCCAAGAGACAAAAATGCAAATGAAGGATGTTTGATGTACTCCCGTGGGCTGTTTCAAGCCACCTCCTGTGAATACCTTCCACAAAGCAGCTATAATTCCTGTTTTCAGCTACATATCAGAGGTACAGGAACAAAGCATCAATCATACCAAATCTGATATTTTGGAGATTCTTTCTCTTTCAATACAGTGAAAGCTGGACCCTACTGATGTCACCATGAAGGACATCACAAAATTAAGTGTGGACAGGGAAAACAAAGTTCCTGACTACCTTTTTTATTCCTTTGCTGATTTTCTTGCTGTCACGTTACTGGTTTTTTTGTTTTTTTGGTTTTTTTTAAACTTATTTCACAATCCCTCAAAGATTTGTGTTCTGCTGTCACTGAACCATACAATTCACACTTGTTTTGGCACTAGCTTGGGTGACCTTTAAAAGTTACCATGTTAAATAAGTCAACTTAGCAAATGAGCACCTTTCCCAGTTAAAAATCCCAAATCTGATGTTAATTAAATGCTAAGGTAAGAAGTTTGTTCTTTTGCAAATGAGCTAATGATCTATCATTTGTACAGGTGAGATTTGTGTGTTTTGAAGTGGCACCTAACAAAAGTAGATGTTCTAAAGAACTGGTAAAGCATCCATTCAAAAGAAAACAAAGCGTAGGTTTTCACCAAAGCTAGAAGAAATTCAGCAATGATTACAATGTGAGAAGCAGCAAATTCTTTATCTTCAATAAAATAGAGAGTTCCCCGAGGGAAACATAGCTTCTGGGAGCAATACTTTGAAAACAGGGATTCTTGGCATAGTTGAGAATGGGGAAAAAAGGAGCCACATTTTCATATCTACAAAGCAATTTTACACCCTACTCCCAGATTTTCTAAAACAAATATATCACAAACCTGAGTGAAAATGCAGTTAAATGAGACTTCAGAATCCAACCATTTCTACATGCATGTATAAAACAGAGGTAAATTGCTTTTTTCATCACTGTAATTTCCTATAGCACAATGAAACCTCTGCAAAGTTTAGTGCTGACATGCTCTTTCATCACCATCATAAAAGCTTCTGCAAATAAATACATTTTGAGGACAGGAACTGCATAGCCACACAAGCTTGTATTTCTGATCATTAAGATCATGTATAAGAAAAACTAATCACACAAACAGCAACTAACAGAAAAGTTATTAAAGACCCAAGTATTACAAGTTACAACAGGTCCACAGGTAATACAGGGGTATAGAAAAGTATTGTTCAAAGTACCTTCCTAGTTCTACCTAAAAAATAAGATAAAATAAGATAAAATAGCAGCAAAAATCACAAAGATTCCCACTGAAAGCTGAAATACTGGGAAAGGTAGAAAAGAGAAGAAGAGGAACTGTGAGGTCATCCTTTCAAACACTGCTGTAGGAAAAAAGGTGATCATTGTATTTAATGCCCAATTTTACCTCAGTATCAAGAACACTTGCACATCACTCAACATTCAAGCTAAGCTGTGCTGTTCTGGACATAGAAATTTAAAAATCAGAATAAAACTGTTCCTGGATTTATTTAGGGGTTTTTTGTATATTGGTTTCTGAAGATCCTTTGAATGTATTTCTGGAACTTAAGACTGGGATCTGATGTGTACTAGCTGAGCTAACCTACTATGTCCAATCACATACTTATGCTATTTTGCTCTTTTTCTCAGATCCATCTGCTTTGTTTCCAGCCTCAGATTTTACTTGGCTAATGTAAATTAATATGCACATACATTAAAGAGGTTTTGTCAGCTTAAATTTGCACATTTTTCTCTGTCCTTTGTTCCACCTTTGGTTTCCCTTATTTTCTCTATTTTCTTATTTTCTCTTTCTGAGCTTTGTATGGTCTGTTTTGCAGACATTCTGTACTGCAGGTCTCATGCACTGCATGGTGGCTCTTCTGTTATATCCTCCACTTTCTCCATTTCTAAACACAACAATGCACAAAATAAAATCCCACTTTGTGAAAATAAAACTTGTGGTGAGCTCAGACATCTCTCTGCCATATACAACAAGCTATCTGCTCACATGCAAGGCAAGAGAGTTCCCAGAGTTCAAACAGAAGGAAAGAAAAACAAAGCTGACCACCTCTGTGCAGTGAGAAGATGACTAAAGGGTATGTTCTGGAGGACTTCTTTAGAAAAAGTCAGTTTTGGTTAAAGGACCTCAGAGTTCATAGTTTTCTCTCTATGGTACTTCAGGGCCTGTTCAAGCACATGGAAAGTCAGCAGGATCCTTTTTATTTTTTTCAGTGGATATAAGGGCTATATTTAAGCCCTTAAGCTATATAAAAGCTCTTAAACAGATGATCAAAAAATGGGACATTGAGTAGAGCTCAGTATTTCTCCCAGACATAACAAAACTGCACATTTTAAGTACTTTTGAAGGCAAGGCACTTGTCACTTTAAACAAGGGTCCATAAAAGGTATGCTTTCACTCTAATTTTTCCTTACCACAGCAAAATAAAGGAAGTGTCACTTATTTGAGTAAAAAATATTTTTCCAACATTCTCCATCATGACATCTTGCTGAGAGATGCACATAATTTCTGATAAGGCATCATACAGATGGTCTAAGCAGTTTAATACTCCATGTCAGGGGGTTTAAGGAGACAAAAAGTCTCCCTCTATTTTTTATCCTAGTTAGATGACTATAAGGAAGAGCAATGTTTAAACATTAAACCATTGCTTAAATTTTAAAGACAACATTTTTCTTTTCAATGTTGAAACACTGTTACAGAATTCTGAAACTGGTTTACAGTGTGTGATGGACCCTACCACTGGCATCAATGCCATCACTCGACAAGATGGTCTTCACAAATCAGCAGCGTATAAATGACAATTGTAATTATCATGGAGTGCACCCATGTACTTCAGTTTCTATTGTACAGGATAAAATTTCTTTGCGTAGTTCTTCCTGCCTGCAAACTGCTATTGTTTAGCCAAGAGGGGTGGTGAAGATTATTTCCCTTTGCAAAGCAGAAGATTAGATAAATTCCATTTTAAGAAGATCAGCTAAAAGGTATCAGTTGCTAGTACTTGTCAGTTGACACAAGAACCAGTCTTTATAAATGAGGAAACAGACTCTGAATTGAATTTAAACAATAAAGAACATGACTGTGAGAAGGACAATAAAGGAATCCAACTACTCTGCATGCAATTCACATTTATATAAATATACCTCTGCTGTGGACAGTAGAATCTAGGTCTTTCACAAGAAGATCACAAACAGCTTCACAAAGAAGGTGAAAATGCATAACAAGCTATAGATATTTAAACCAATGCAGTGAAAAATAAAACGATGTGCTCAGCCCTGCCTAGCTAACCAGTGGCAGAAATAAAAGATTTTTGAGTTAGAGACTGCTGCCGTGTTAAAGAACAAGAAATAATCCCTCTGATATTTTTTTCAGTATGACACTGACCAACTGCGTCAATTGTCTCAATCAAACACCACTCTGCAAATTAAAATTAGGAGCCCACATTCAAAAAGTCTTTTGTCTTACAACAGTAAAATGAACCCTGCTGCAAAATCTTGCTCAGCTGACAAGTCAATCATGTGAGGCTCTCACTCTGTTAAAGCAGCAGTGACTCTGCAGGTTAGAGCAACCAGTTTAGCCCTTGGGAAGTCAGATCTAGTTCCTTGGTATGCCCCAGGCAGTTTTGTCAGATCAGGCAAGCTACAAAGCCTCGCTTTAATCTCTACCTGTGAAATGGACATAAAAGCAGTCTCTAATTTCTAAAAGGTGGTGTGAAGACATGCCTGTTGAATACACAGAGATACTATGTCAATGAGGAATATATACATATGTTAGTGTGTCAACATGCATTCAAACCTTCTCTAGATAATTCTAGCAACAGCTTTGTAACAATAAAGACTATCCAGGAGCAATGACACCAAGTTCATAAAACTATGTGGCAAACCACTTATAATATTTTTAAACAAATTTTGGGGTATAAGAAGATTGGTATTTCCTCTGCTCATATGTATGCATATGGATTTGTGTGTATGAGTGAGAGAGAGGCTGAAGAAAAAAGAACACATTTCTTCATGCCTGTTCTAGAGAAACGTAAAGAAAAAAAAAAAACAAAAAAAAAACAAAAA